>QANX01005315.1:9769-166162 GCA_003254975.1 Ochetophila trinervis | reverse complement strand
CGAACATCCATGCTAGAAGAGCGCTCGATGCCCACATCATTCTGCTACATACTGAGACGCCTGAAAATAAAGCCAACCGTTCTTTCAGGTTCTTCCAAGCCTGGACAACAGACTCCTCTTGTAAGCAAGTTGTGAATAAAGGATGGAATGAAGACAGCAAGGGTGGGATGCACTGTCACCGCCTAAATCGGAGTTTGACAGCAACCTCAATTTTTCTAAAGAAATGGAATCGAGACTGCTTTGGATTTGCTAATGTCAAAATTAATGATCTCGAAAAGGAACTTAACCTCCTTCAAGAGACAGATAAGGATGAACAACGGCAAAATTTCCTTGAGAAAGAACTCCGAATTCAGCGTTCTAGATTGGAGTCTATTAACAGACAAAAATCCAGAGAACTCTGGCTCAAGTCTGGTGATCGAAACTCAAAATTTTTCCACACTAGTACCATTGTCCGGAGAAGAAGAAACAATATTGCTGCTATTTTTGATGATGGCAACTGGCTGACAGAAGAAGCGGATATAGCAGACTACTTTGAGAAGCAGTTTAAGGACATTTACTCCTCTGGTCACCCTACCATTCCGCAGGAACTTGACAACCTTTTCCCTGAAAAAATCAGTGAGGAGAACTTATGCCTCTCAAAAATCCCCTCTGATGAAGAAATAAAAGACAGCATTTGGAGTCTCCACCCTCTAAAAAGCCCAGGCCCTGATGGTTTTTCAGGTATATTCTTTAGGAGCTACTGGGAGATTGTTAATGGTAAAGTGAGTAACTTTGTTAAAGAATGCTTCAGACTGGGCACTATTCCGACAGCAGTGAACAGAACCTTCATTGTCCTCATCCCGAAATCTGAAAAGGCAACTAATTTCAACCACTTCCGCCCCATAAGCCTTTGTAACTTTGTTTACAAGGTAGTGGAAAAAATCATTGCCTCTAGATTAAATAGGGTGATTGAGAATATCATCTTTCCAAATCAAGGTGCATTTGTAAAAGGCAGGTGGATCACGGAAAACACGGTAATAGCTCAGGAAGTAGTCCACAAAATCAAGCGACATAAAGGGAAAAAGGGTCTAACGCTCATGAAGATAGATATGAAGAAGGCTTTTGACAGAATGGAGTGGCCATTTCTTATCAGAATCCTTCAAGCGGTAGGATTTAACGAACATTTTAGGGGTGTCATCCGCAGCTGCCTAAACAAGGTTGAATTTTCTTTGCTTCTTAATGGAAGCATCTCCAAAAGTATCAAACCAAGTCGGGGTCTCCGTCAAGGAGATCCCCTCTCCTCTATTCTCTTCATTCTAGGTTCCGAGGTCTTGACAAGGTTGATCAACAAAGCCGAAAGGGACAGCCAGCTTCATGGGATTAAATTAGACAAAAACGGGCCAGCAGTGACTCACCTCATGTATGCGGACGATCTTTTGATGATGAGTCGTGCAAACAAGAAAGAAGCAGAGTCTTTTATGAAATGCTTTGATAAATATTGCCGTTGGTCAGGCCAAGAGGCTAATTTGGAAAAATCTAGTGCTCTTTTTTCAAAAAATTCAAACCGGACAGATAAGAGAGGAGTGTTGGAAATCACTAATTTCAAAGAGATGGGACCAGCAGCTGTCTATTTAGGAAACAATCTGATTCCAAGCACAAATAAATCAAAAGATCATGCTATTCTGGTTGAAAGAGTTAGCAGCAGAATGGAGGGCTGGAATAAGCAACTTCTATCAAAAGCGGGAAAAGCGGTTCTCATCAACTCTGTGATACAAGCCATTCCCACCTACACTTTTGCTACTGTTAAGGTGCCAAACAATGTTTGTCACTCTTTGGACAAAGCTGTTAAAAAATTATGGTGGTCGCCGTGTTCGAAGGGAAATAGATACTTGGCCCTAAAAAAGTGGGATGAGCTTTGCAAACCCAAAGCCTTTGGTGGTCTAGGATTCAGAAGATTTAAAGATATTAATCTCTCTCTGCTTTCCAAGCTAGCTTGGAAATAGGAAAAGGGGAAAAATCCCTATGGACTGATATTTTTGAATCCAAATACCTTAAGGATCAAACTTTCTTTGAGCATGTTGTAATCAGGGACGCTTCCCGGGTTTGGAAGAGTATTATTGCGAGTCGCCATTTAATTGCAAAAGGAGCTTGCTTTAAACTTGGAGATGGGAGTTCAATCAATCCTTGGACCGATCCTTGGATTCTTGCTCTAAAAGGGGCAACCCCTAGGCCTAGGCCAGGGATATATCATGGTTGTATGACAGAGTTGCATCTCTAAGGAATATGGATGGTAGCTGGAACTCTCAACTCATCAGAAACCTATTCTCAGAGGAGGATGCATTCCATATTCTTGAAATTGCTTGGCCAACTATTGCTTGCAATGATAAGCTCATTTGGTTCTCAAATAACTCGGGCAAGTTTTCTGTGGGAGAATGTTACAAGTTAAATTTCATTGATTCAAGTTTATTGGGAGTCTCGGCTGTTTAGGGGAAGATTTGGGGATCTACTTTACATGATCGACTGAAAATCTTCCTTTGGAGACTTATGGCCGGTGTCATCCCGACCAGAGAGCTGCTGACCAAAAGACTTGGCGGTGGAGACATTGGTTGTGTTCTATGTGGAGCTGAAGTGGAGACAATTATGCACCTTTTCAAGGATTGCCATTGCATTCGGGCTATGGCTTTTGGAAGTAATTGGGGCTGCAATCTGAATTTTTGGTCCCCCTCTAATATTGAAGAATGGATTCTGTGTGGTCTTGATAGGAGAAGCTCAGGGGGGACAGAGAGAAGGGGTAGTTGGAATCCTGGAGTCTTCTTCGGATCTCTGCTCTATTCTTTATGGAAATTTAGAAATGACTCTATCTTTACTTTTTCTTCCTCTCTCAAGAAGGCCATCTTTGGTTTTAATCTGTTGGTGGATGAGTTTCAAGCTTTTGAAGACTCTGGGGGTCACAACAACACCCTTCCCTCTCCAAGACCTGCCTCTCTTTGGTCCTCCCCCCCCCTCCGGTTGGCTAAAGGCTAATACAGATGCTGCCTTCAAAGATGGGAGGGCAGCTATTGGGGTGGTGGTTCGTGATCACAGAGGCTGTGTCACCTTCATCTCCTCTAAAATCATCCCCAGTATTTCAGCTATGGAGGCAGAGATCATGGCTTTAGACTGGGCAACAGACTGGGCAAAAGGTCAAGGCTAGTCAAATATGCAATGGTCATCTGATTCTAAATGGCTAATCCAGGATGTCAACTCTAAAGAAGAACCTTCGGGATGGGACTCCAGATATGGCTGCTTGGCTGTTCGTCAAAAAAAGTCTCTTTTCAACTGGTGCTTTCACTGGCACAACAGGGATGCAAACCAACTTGCTGATCGTTTAGTTAAGCTTTCTTTTAATTTTAATCAGGAATTTTATTTTGTTAATCCTACTCTTTCAGACCTTCCAAATGATATGAGTTCTGTGTTGTTCTCGGATTCTTTGGGCCTGTCTGGGTTGTAAGTCTTCTCTAAAGGCTGCTTTTTGTGCTTCAATGCAATGCTATTCATCAAAAAAAAAAGTATAAGTTATATTAAGATATGGATAATCAGCATCAAGCTTTGGACATGGACGATAGTTAATACAGTAACATAGAAACTCAGATAATTTTTAAATTTGAATAGTTAATTTTGTTGACATGGATGAAAAATAACTCAGGATTGAAAATGTCATATTTAACAATGGTAAGTGAAAGATATTAAATGTTCAAATTCAAAAAAAAATACTGACAACCAAGATCTATTTTAAAATAAATAGAATAATGAGTCATCTGCAAAATCAGGACAAAATCAATAAGTAGCTAAAAAATCTGCTATTTATAGATTTTCTACGACAAGGAAAATTAAAGCTACTATAAAAGCCTCGTGAAAGTAAAAGCAAAAGGTACACAAAAAAATTATCTTGAATAAGCTTAAAGTTGCTAAATCATTTTTGCCATTTCTATAGCCATTGGCTTAACCGTCTGAATACTTTTAACATGTACCACATCAGTGCCAAAATTCTCCCATATATATTTTTTTTTTTTTGCAGATTTCAACCAATCCTATAATTACACATAGCTGTGTAATTTCTGACATCAATAGCATAAAATAATTTTGCCATTAGACGGTTTTCGTGGGATATTTTTTTTATTTTTGAGAATTACTATTTTTATTTGTGATATTGGAGAGAACAATTTTAACATAACTCATAATTTGAAAATTTTTATAAGTGGACATTGCTAACTGAGCTGGCTCAATGAGACTTCAAGAAATACTATCTTTTATAATATTGAATTAACAAAGGTTCCAAACAAAAAACAATTCACATATTTTCATATTTTTCCCATATCACTAACAATTTAAAAAAAAAATTCAATTTTTAAATTTATTAGTTGATTACACTTTTTTTTTCCAAAAAAATAAAAAATCATATTCTTTGATGGTACCATTTTGTTTTATATAAAAATTATAATGAAATTCACAAAAAAAAAATAAAAAAAAATTGTTGCCCCCTCAAAATACATACAATAGAAACTAGAAATTAATTAATTAAGACAATCTAATAAGGTTACTTTACATCGCATTGAAATTGAATAGTGGTAGACTTATTAAATTAATATGGTAATATTATTATTGGACAAAAAAATTATATTTTATATTTATAGAAAGTGAACCAAATAAAATTATGTCACATTAGTTTGATAAACAAATTTGATGATTTTTTTTTTTAAATCTAATATTATTGATTGAAATTTATTTTTTAATTTTTGCATTTGCCGTCTATATCCTCATAACTTTACATAAATGTGCATAAATTATGCCTTTTAAATTTATAAAAATTCACATTTACATTCTATACCCAAAATATAAAACTGTAGCTGTACAAATTTTAATAAATTAAAAGAAATATGAAATTGTAATTTTTTTTTGGGTGAAAAATGATGCTAAATTAAAGCACAAAAAGCCTCCAAAAGGAGGATTACACACCTCACCTCTCAAAAGAATCCTTAAACAGGATTTCAAAGATAGGAAGGGGAAGAGAGTCCAAACAAAAACCATCAACATAAGAGCAACAAATATTGTTTAAAGCAAGCTTAGCCACCTTATCAGCAGCTTGATTTGCAGATCTACCATTCCAATTGAAAGACCAGCTAGCACCTGTCCATTTATCTTTAATAGAAAGAACTCCACACTTGGATTCCCAGCAATCAGGATCAGCAGAGGAGTTAACCTCCTTGATAACATTAGCAGCATCCGAAGAAAAGTCAACATATCTCCATCCTTCCTTAGCCATGATCTCAGCTGCCCACACCAGAGCATCCACCTCTGCAGCATGAGCTGAACTACATTCAACCAGCTTAGACATTAGGAGCACTAACTCCCCCTTTTCATTTTTGACAACCAGCCCAAGACCAGCTTTTCCATGAGAGAAAGCTGCACTTGTGTTAGCTTTAAGCCATCCAGCAGCAGAAGGCGTCCATTTTTCCAAAATTCCCACATCAAGATTGACAAAATCTGCATCTTCATCTCTAACCATAAACTCCTCAACAGTATGATTGAATAAAAATATCATTTTAGAGATATCCACCTCACATGAATGCAAAATCCGGTTCTGAACATCCAAGCATAAAATAACAAAGAACTAAAAAATACAAACATAGTTTCACAATCCAAACCTCCTTGAGAAGCCACTGGTTGAATGCAAAACTCAACCATCTCTCTAATAGATGAACATTCGAGCTTTCTAAACGAAAACCCCACTTCCAAGCAAAGGCTAGGGTCCAAAACCCTGGGCACTCTTTGAACAGGTGGAACAATGTCTCCTTCTCAGCCTCACACACCACACAATTCAGCTCCCCAGCACCAATTCTTTGAGCAATGATCTCTCTAGTAGGCAGCACTCCATTGAGTAATCTCCACAAAGACATTTTTAAACTAGCATGTAACTTTACCTTCCAAAGCTTTTTCCAAACTGAGTTAGAATCAGCATTTGGATCCGAGGTATTAAGAGTAAAGCACCCTCCAACCGAGAAACCCCCAGCCTTAGTCCCCAACCACATCAATTTATCTGAGCAAGCAAAAGCTGGCCACTTGTTTTTCAAAATGAGATTAAAAGTCTTCTCCGGGAACACCCTTTTTACTAACTCAGTATCCCATCCATTACCATCTGCATTTTTTAGATCATCAACTTTAATAATCCCTCTTGAATCCACCCCTTCAACTGGCTTAGGAACCTTATCAGTTGCACCTGGAATCCAAGAATCCCTCCAAACATCTATATTATTTCCATCGCCCAATTGAAAACAAGCACCTTTCAAAATCCACTTTCTAGTACTCATGGTTCCCTGCCACACTATGGAAGCTCCCGGTTTAATTTCATGCTTGAAAAAAGAAACACCTCTAAGATATTTGGTTATTAAAATGCGACTCCAAAGGGCCTCATCTTCTGAAGCAATTTTCTAGGCAAGCTTGGCAAGAAGCGCCGAGTTGATGTTTGAAAATCTTCGAAACCCCAATCCCCCTTCACTTTTGGGTTTTTAAATGTTATCCCAAGATTTGAGAGCCATAAATCTGCCTCTCCTAGACCCTGTTGCCCACCAAAACTCCCTAACCAAGCTGTCCAGTTCTTTACACAATGATTTAGGCACCTTGAAAGTCACCATAGTATAAGATGGGATTGCCTGAACCACATATTGGATAAGAACTGCTTTACTAGCCTTTGAGAGGGTGTTCCTGTTCTAGCCTTCCAGCTTGCTAGCCACTCTTTCCTTTAACCTGCCGAAATCCTTTCCTTTGTTCCGTCCCATAATGAGGACATTTCCTAAATACATTGAGTTAATTCCCATATCTTTAAAGCCTGTAGTCTCCAAAATCCATTTTCTGACTCTCCCCTTAGTATTTTTTGAGAAGTATATACTTGATTTATCATAATTCGCTCCTTGTCCAAACCAGAGACAGTAGGTGTGTCAAAGCTTTTCTTGAAAGATTCTGCTTCTGATTTGTCCGCTCTGGCCATCATAAGTAAATCATTTGCATACATCAGATGGCTGACTGAAGGGGAGTTTCTATCAACTTTGATGACATGTAAACGACCTTTACTTTCTTCCTTGCCCAGCAGTCTTGTCAAAACTTTTGATCCAAGGATGATAAGAAGGGGGGATAAAGGATCCCTTTGCCGAAGCCCTCTACTAGGTTTGATCTTCTCAGAAACACTCCTATTCAGCAGCAGGTTGAACGTAACTGAATTCATACAACTGTACACCAGCTGCTGGAACTGAACACTGAAACCCCAAGCATTCATAACACAGCTGATAAAAATCCATTCCATATAGTCATAGGCCTTTTGCATATAAATTTTCATAATCATTAACACTTTTTTCCCTTTATGATGCTTGACTTGATGCACAACTTCTTGAGCCACAATAGAGTTCTCTGCGATCCACATTCCTTTAACAAACGCATCATGATTAGGCAAAATGATCCTTTCAAGAACTTTGCCAAGCCGAGTTGCAAGGATTTTTGCAACCACTTTATAGGCGAAGTTACATAAACTAATAGGCCAGTAATGATTAAAATTTGCAGCTTTATCAGTCTTAGGAATTAGAACAATAAATGTTCTATTTACTCAACTCTGGCACTCTTCCACCTTGAAAGCATTCTCCCACAAAATTCACTAGTTTATCCTTCAATATATCCCAATATCTCTTGTAAAAGATTCTTGGAAAACCATCTAGGCCAGGGCTCTTTAAAGGATGAAGGCTTCACACACAATCTTTTATCTCAGCTTCCGTGGGCAACCTCGAAAGCAGCATATTTTCCTCCTCCAAAATTCTCTCCCCAGCAAACAAATTCTCCAACTCCAGGCTATGTCTAGGAAAACTAGAGGAGAATATATTGTCAAACTGCTTTTTAAAGTAAGCCGCTATCTCCTTATCCCCTTGAATCCAATTCCCCTCATCCTTGATAAGATTAATGTTGTTTCTGTGCCTCTTGATGATAGTACTTAAGTGAAAAAACTTAGAATTTTGGCACCAGCCTTCAACCACAATTTCCGAGATTTTTGTCTGTTAATGGAGTCCAACCTATATCTTTGAGTTCTCAGCTCCTCATGAATTTGATTATGCCGACCCCGATTACTGTCAATACCTTGCAATTCTTCTAATTCTTTCTCTAGGTCCTTGACTTTTATATTAGCAAATCCAAACACCTCTCTATTCCATTTTTGAAGGGCTATAGTAGTAGCTCTTAGGCTCCTGTTCAGTCTATGGCCATGCATACCACCTTTGTAATCTGAGTTCCAGACTTCTTTAATTAGCACTTTGCTTGAATCGTTTGAAATCCAAGCTTCAATAAATCTGAAAGGGCGATTCCTCCTTCCTTCACTTCTTACAGTGGTCACCAAAATTGGGCTATGATCATATTCTTCCCTCAAAAGTTGAAAGACCGCTGCCGCAGGGAAATTCTCCATCCAAAGCTCATTGACCACAGCTCTGTCTAATCTTTCCTTAATAAGGGCCGCACCTTCCTGGTTATTATCCCAGACAAATCGGCTCCCATTAAACCCAAGGTCAATACCCCCAAGATTCTGCATAAACTCCCTCAGGAAAAGTTTCTTTCTCCATATCTCTCTTTCGCCAAACTTCTTGGTCTCAAAAATAATTTCATTAAGATCCCCCAAAACCATTCATGGCCCTTTAATTGTCTCCACCACTTCCTGTAAACTATCCCAGAAAAGTCTTTTTTCGGCTATATAAGGAACTCCATAGCAAGTGATAATATCCTTAATATTCAATCCCCGAGGGTCCCAAATAGAGCAGTGAATCATTCTCTTAGAATTTCCCAAAATCTCTAAGTGAAACTCTTCATTCCAGAAGAGAGCCAAACCTCTAGCACGACCAATAGGATCAACGACAAAAGAATTTTTGAAGCCAATTTTATCACTAATTTTTTCCATCCACTCCCTTCTGCATTTAGTCTCAATTAGAAATAAACAGTTAGGATGATTTTTTTTAACTAACCTTTGCAAAGCTTTCACTGTATCGTGTTGCCTTAAACTTCTGCAATTCCAAGAAATAAATCTTAACGCTGCATGGGGGGCATGTTTAGGCCTGCTTCCCCTGCCTAGATAAAATCCAGCTGCCTCCGGGATGATGATTCCCCATCGGCATTCCTTTCCCCCTGATTTCTAGCTCGATTAGTGCTTATTTTCTGGGATCTCCTTATGGTTTCTTTTTTCCAGGATCGTACAGGATCGTGACATTCCCTGAGTAGTTCCTCCTCCGTTATCTTCCACCCCTGTATCTCTTGAGACTTCTTATTCGGTAATCCCTTGTTGAAGTTGGTTTTGATTATCCTTTTCGGCTAACATGTCCAGCCTGACCACTGGCTTATTAACATTTACATTTCCCCGTTATTGGCAGCCCAGGCCGATCTTTTTGGTTGTGGATCCAGATCCAATAGGGCCCCCCTCTTCCTGCACGGGCCATCCGGGTATTCCTCTTGATCTATTGAGGCCTAAGAAAAAGGGGTTCTGCCCAGTCCATGAGGAGCCCATAGCTTCGGATCCAATCCTTCCAAAGCCCATCTTTCTTTACCATTTTTGAGGCCCAGTTCCAATATTGCATTTAAGTCCCACTCCGCCAGCTGTGAAACACTGTAATCTGTTGTTCTGAATTTTTCCATTACTGCAGCCTTTAGCTGTTTAGACTATCATGTTTCCTGAATTTTTAAAGATAAATCGAGAGTATTAAGTTAAGGGCACATCTTCATAGTGTTTCCATACTCTGCTTCGGCGTTCCTACTACTGACTTCAGACCAGCTACCCTTCCCTACCTCATACGCAATAGGTTTCTCACTCGTGATGCGTGCCAGAACTCCGGTGTTCCTTATCTCTCTCTCCTCTGCCAGAATCCAATCATCCTCCTCCGGCGTATTGATAAAGATGAGAGTTCCATTATTATCGGTTATGATCCAGGGATCGAACAACTTCACAGATATGCCATTTGGAGTGGTAATCACTACAGGATTTTTAATACTGCACCTTCCGGTAACATGATCCAAAAATCCACATCTATACCAAAAGTCCAACAAACGTTCAAATTTGAATTGAATCCAGATGTCATTCCCATTATTACGCTCCAAAAAGAACCCTCCCAGAAGAGGTTTTTTGATTGATATTTCCACTTTGAATCTCAGAAACCTTCTAGCGACCACACATTTCCGGTTAATGGAGCTTTGGTGTATGAAGCCTACTTTGTTCTGTAACAGTCCGTTTTGAGAAAAATAGTAAAAATTTCAAGTTTGAACAGTTCGACCTTAAGTGGGCCTCAGGGTTGACTTTTTGTGTGGTTGTGATTCGATTTTGACTTTGGTACCGTTGCGTAGAGCTAGTTGATACGAGTCCGTAGACTAGTAGTACGCTTGATTCGGAGTTAAGACCGGGAAGTTATGGTCGTTTTAGTGTGAGGGACTTTTGGTAATTTGGCAAGGACTGATATTTATGGGTGAGAAATGACCATTTTACCCCTGTCTTCATCTTTTTAAATTTGCCAAAAATCTGGAATTTCCAGCGCAAACTCAATGCCTCCTCCCACCTTCACCGAGCAACCTTCCCACGCCGGTAGCCGCCACACCGTGGCCGGAGTTGGCCGACAACCACCATTAGATTGAAGCCGGCAACTTCCTCTTCCTCCCCGTACCGGTGGTTCACCGTGAAACGACCCAGATCGCCGGAAATCGTAGCAAAACCGAGAGACCGCGCAAACCGTACACAGTCGCGACACCACCTTTGGCCGGCCGGATCTCAATGTTCCGGTGGAGTTAGGGAGCGTGCTTGGTACCGTTGGAAAGCTGGTGCGACGATCTACATTTTGGTACCGAGATTGACCCAGGGAACCGCCGGAGCACGACAGAAAATGGCCGCGAAGTCTCGGAAAAACCACCGCGACAGCGACCTTTCCACCCCGATCTACTCAGATCTCCGGCGAGTGGCACGACACAGCTACCACCACGAGCTTCAGACCGTGCCGCAGACCAGATCTGCACTTTCCCGAGCTCTGACGACCACCACACGCGCCGCACACGCCGCCCACAGCCGCCGCCGATCTCGTCCTTTTCCGGCGAGTGGGTGCTCACCACCCATTCCAACGCGTTCCTAGGGTCGTGGGAAAGCTTGTTGTACCTTCAATTTGATCTAATTTTGGTCAGATTCGAAAACGCTCAATCCCGGCCGAGGTTCGATCTTCCGGGACCAATTCTGACTATTGGCTAAAACGAATCCTGAAATTGAAGGTAGATTCTCGTTCCTTGCATCTTCAATTTCGTTTCAGTATAAAGTTTGCTGAAATTGAATTTGAAACGGGAAAATCCGTGTATTTTGGGGATTTTTGCCAATTTCGAATATTTTCATAATTTTTGAAAATATTGGGGTATTTTCATAATTACTGAAATTGTTGGGAAATCTTGTAATTAGAGTTTTAATCTTGTAATTGGAGACTTAGAGGACTCCTGTGAGCATTCAATTAATTTTCGGTAATTAAAAGAATTTTCGGTAAATTATTTTTAGGTGTTCGTACACGATCGAGGGCTGGACCGGAGATCCAGCAGGAGCACGCGTCAGACCAGTGAGTGCATTTATTTTCTAAATCATTTGGGAATATATGCTATATTTGATTTGAATTCTATAAATTTGTTTGAATTGAATTTTCCTTATGCATTAAATTTTAATTATTAAATATGTTTTTGATGATTTAAATATTTGCATGAGTTGGATGTTATGATTTGATGAATTTCCTATTTATTTGGAATCAATAGAAATTTGTGTTTTGATTGATTGTTTAATGGATTTTGAAGTTTTCGGATATTTTACAACTTGTGGAAAATTTGGTGAATTTAATGTGATTTGAGCTTTTGTGAAATTTAATAAAGTTTTGGGGCAACATTTCTAATAACTAAAGGTTTGATTGTTTTGAAAAATTTTGTTAAATAGAAGATTTTTCGAAAATTATTTAAAAATAAAAGGATTTGCAAAATGGTTTAAAAATAAAAGGATTTGAAAAAAAATTGATGATATCATGGATGATTTTAAAAATGATTTTGAGGAGTACCACACGGTATTGTATGATGATTGAGATGTATGGATTATTATTGCGCGCTATATTATTATTATGCCATCCTCTGCTGCGGACACGTGTCGGGAGAGATATGATGAGGATCCTGCCATGACGGATTTGGGACGCCGGTTTGATGTGATGAGTTTACCCCCTCCCCCCGCCTGTGACGCCGTCAGGACGCTGAGGGTCACACGGCAACGATACTATGATGTGGTACTGGATTGATTTATATGGTTTGGATTTGTGGATTTGGATTATATGATTTGGATTTATATGGATTTGATTTATATGATTTGGATTGATATGATTTGATTTATGGATTTGGATATGGTTTTGGATTCATACGATTTTGAATTTATGGGTTGGAGCCCATGGTATTTGGTTTATATCGGTTTGGATTTAGCAAATGTTTCTACCTGCCATTTTATACAAACATGTTTTCAAATAAATTTAAATATTTCTTGTTGAGATTATATTTATGGTTTTGGTGATTGAGTTGTGATTTCAATAAACATTTTGAATGAAGTTTTCGCCCTTTAAATCAGTTATAATGATTTAATGATTTTGGAGATAAACTAAGGGTTTTGCGAAATGATTTTCAAAACGGGGAACCTTTCAACTAAGTGACGTGAGGTTTGAGTGAAAATAATTTTAACTACTGAGCTTATATTTTGTAGATACCTAGGAGCACTCACAAAGATTTTATATCTCACATTTTGTGTTTTAACTTCATTCCTTAGGTCTTAGCTGCAGGTCCTCGTGAGCTACCGTCGGCATCGCATCTGTACTTGACTTCCGCTACCGCTTCTTTTTATGTATTATACTCTTTTCCTTTATTTCCGTTTATCGTTGAATTTGTATTATTATTATTTTTTTGTCTATCACTCTTAGTGGCTCTGTCATTCCCACTTGCTTCAAACCCACATTATTGGTTGAATATGAAATTCTTATTGTTGCATGACATACTTTAGTTTATAATTTATATCTTATCTACTTTTCGTCATATTTATTGATTTATTGTTTATTACACCCCTTTTCGGAGGAAGATTATGTCGGCTACCCCGAAGGGTTCTGGTGGAATCTTCCTCAGGCGGGGCCTCTCTGGAGAATCTGAAGGGATTTCCGGGGCGGGTCCTGTCAGTTTCCTATCATTCTTGCAGTTCCTTCATGAAGGTACATTGGGGGCAACCCGTGAATCTGAATATTGAAAGTGGATGTTTCGAAAGTAATCTCGTTCAGAGCTAGCTCACTTGGCCATTCTTTGAGAATTAGATAAGCCCCATTCAGGCACCAGGGCCTGTTTCTAAAAATGGTATCCATATCTTCCTTGCTGCTAAAACAAAATTTGAACAAATTTTCGTCCAACCTCTCGATCTGAACTCGAGTTTTGAAATTCCAGGTTTTCATAATGATTTCAGAAATACTATACCTCCTAAAGCTCCTCGTTGATAGAACTTTCCCAAGTAGCACCAGTTTCGAAGAGAAGGTATGCTCTTCCTCACCTGGATTAAGACTAACCCTTGTGCCGAATCCATTTTACTTGACAAATCAAACCAAAAGATGGTCGAAAATGATAGATCCAAAATGAGATCCTAGATCATCATGGATGAAAAGTAGAAGGAAACTATGTTGTCCAATTGTACCTAATTCTTCCTGGTGCAACTTGTTTTATGGATATGTCTTCACATGTTATGTCACTATATGAAAGGGAAAATTTTACAAACACCCTCTGTATTTAGGCCCTAATTCAAATTATAACTCTAGGTTCCGTATAATTCAAAAACACATTTTACACTGTAAAAAATTAGTAACTCTGACTATATCAAAGTGCTAAATAACATTAATTGTAACATCCCGTTTTGAGAAAAATAGTAAAAATTTGAAGTTTGACCAGTTTGACCTTAAGTGGGCCATAGGGTTGACTTTTTGTGTGGTTGTGTTTCGGTTTTGACTTTGATACTGTTGTGTAGAGCTTGTCGATACGAGTCCGTAGACTAGTAGTACGTTTGATTCGGAGTTAAAACCAAAAAGTTATGGTCGTTTTAGTGTGAAGGGCTTTTTGGTAATTTGGCAATGGATGATATTTATGGGTGAGAAATGACTATTTCGCCCCTGTCTTCCTCTTTAAAAATTTCCAGAATTCTGGAATTTTCTCACGCACACCCGAAGACCTCCGACGCCTTCTCCCACCTTCACTGCTCCCCTCCTTCCCACGCCGGCAGCCACCACACCGTGGCCGGAGTTGGCCAACAACCACCCTTAGATCGAATCCGGCGACCTCCTCTTCCTCCTCGTACCGGTGGTTCGCCGTGAAACGACCCAGATCGCCGGAAATCATAGCGAAACCGAGAGCCCGCGCAACCGTGCACAGTCGCGACACCATCTTTGGCCGGCCAGATCTCACTATTCCGGTGGATTTAGGGAGCGTGCTTGGTACCGTTGGAAAGCTGGTGCGATGATCTACATTTTGGAACCGAGATTGACCCAGGAAACCGCCGGGGCACGGTGGAAAACGGCTGCGAAGTCTCGGAAAAATCACCGCGACAGCCACTTTTCCACCCCGATCTATTCCGATTGCTGGCGAGTGGCACGACACAGCCACCACCACAAGCTTTAGACCGTGCCGGCGACCAGATCTGCACTTTCCTGAGCTCCGACAACCGCCACACGCGCCGCCCACAGCCGCCGCCGTCTTCCTCCACGCGTCGCCGCCGATCTCGTCCTTTTCCGACGAATGAGTGCTCACCTCCCGTCCCAACGCGTTCCTAGGGTCGTGGGCAAGATTTCCGTACCTTCAATTTGATCTAATTTTGGTCGGATTCGAAAACACACAATTCCGGCCGAAGTCCGATCTTCCGGGACCGATTCCGATCAATTGTTGTGACGAATCCTGAAATTGAAGGTAGATTCTCGTTCATTGCATCTTCAATTTTATTTCGGTATAAAGTTTGCTGAAATCGGACTTGAAACGAGAAAATCCGTGTATTTTGGAGATTTTTACCGATTTGGGACATTTTCGTAATTTCTAAAAATATTGGGGTATTTTTGTAATTACTGAAATTGCTGGGAAATCTTGTAATTAGTGTTTTAATATTGTAATTAGAGACTTAGAGGACTCCTCTGAGCCGTTGGTTAGTTTCGATAATTTAAAGAGTGTTTTGGTAATTTATTTTAGGTGTTCGTGCACGTTCGAGGGCTGGATCGGAGATCCAGCAGGTGCACGCGTTAGACCAGTGAGTGCATTTATTTTTTAAATCATTTTGGAAATATATGCTATATTTGATTTGAATTTCAATTAATGGTGTGAATTGAATTTTTCCTTATGCATTAAATTTTAATTATTAAATATGTTTTTGATGATTTAAATATTTATATGAGTTTGATTTTATGATTTGATGATTTTCCCATTTATTTGGAATAAATATGAAATTGTGTTTCGATTGATTGTTTAACTGAAGTTTTTGGATATTTTTAGCAAGTTTGTAAAAATGGTAATTTCAAAGAAAATTGTGGCTTTTGTGAAATTTAAGAAATTTTTGGGGTAAATTTTTGATATTCGAAATATTTGATTGTTTTTCATAAATTTTGTTAAATAGAAGATTTTTGGAAAATTGTTTAAAAATAGAAGGATTTGTAAAATGATTTAAAAATAAAAGGATTTGAAAAATTGATGATATCATGGATGATTTAGAAATGATTTTGAGGAGTAGCACACGGTATTGTATGATGATTGAGATGTATGAATTATTATTGCGCGCTATATAATTATTATGCCATCCTCTGCTGCGGACATGTGTCGGGAGAGAGATGATGAGGATCCTGCCATGACGGATTTGGGACGCCGGTTCGTTGTGATGAGTTTACCCCCCTCCCCCCGCCTGTGACGCCGTCAGGGCGCTGAGGGTCACACGACAACGATACTGTGATGTGGTACTGTGTTGATTTATATGGTTTGGATTTATACGATTTGGATTTATATGGATATGATTTATATGATTTGGATTTATATGGTTTGGATTCATACGATTTGGATTTATATGGATTTGATTTATATGATTTGGATTGATATGATTTGATTTATGGATTTGAATATGGTTTTGGATTCATACGATTTTAAATTTATGGGTTGGAGCCCATGGTATTTGGTTTATATCTGTTTGGATGTAGCAAATGTTTCTACCTGCCATTTTATACAAACATGTTTTCAAATAAATTTAAATATTTCTTGTTGAGATTCTATTTATGGTTTTGGTGATTGAGTTGTGATTTCAATAAATATTTTGAATGAAGTTTTCGCCCCTTAAACCGGTTTAATGATTTAATGATTTTGGGGATAAGCTAAGGGTTTTGCGAAATGATTTTCAAAACGGGGAACCTTTCAACTGAGTGACGTGAGGTTTGAGTGAAAATAATTTTAACTACTGAACTTATATTTTGTAGATACCTAGGAGCACTCACAGAGATTTTATATATCACGTTTTGTGTTTTAACTTCATTCCCTAGGTCCTAACTGCAGGTCCTCGTGAGCTACCATAGGCATCGCATCCGTATATCGCATCCGCTTATTACTTCCGCAACTGCCTTTATGTATTAAACTCTGTTCCTTGTATTTTGTTTATTCTTGAATTTGTATCATTTATATTTCTGTTTACCTCACTTAGTGGCGCTGACTTTCCCACTTGCTTCAAACCCACATTATTGGTTGAGTATGAAATTCTTATTGTTGCATGACATACTTTATTTTATAATTTATATCTTATCTACTTTTCGTCCTATTTATTGATTTATTGTTTATTAAACCCTTTTCGGAGGAGGATTCTATCGGCTGCCCCGTAGAATTTTGGTGGAATCTTCCTCAGGCGGAGCCTCTCCGGTTAATCTAAAAGGATTTTCAGAGCGAATTCTTTCATTAATGCCTTTATTATAATAAAATAATAATAAATTTTCAAATAATTTAGTTTTTGTAAAAATAAAAAATTAAATTATCTTTTTTTTTCTCCCTACTGTATTTTTTTTCTGTCACTTTATCTTTTCTCTCCCCTCATTTTCTCTCACAAAAACTTATTTCTCTCCGGTCTCTACTCTCTCTTTTATTTTTTTATTTCTTTTTCTTTCTGTTCTACTTTCTCCTCGTTACTATTTTTTATTTTATTTTATTTTTGTCTGTACCAATTTGAAGAACCAAGCAAAATAAAATAAAATTATATTACTGTGTTTATTAAACCAGAAAAAGAAAGGGAAAAAAAGAGAAAGAGAGGAAAGAAAAAAAAAAAGAGGGAATGTGGTGCGGGGAGAGAAGAAGAAGCAAAAAAAAAAAATGAAAGAAAGAGGAAAAAAAAATGAGTTGGCCCAAAAAAAAATTGATATTAGTGTGTTATTAAACCAAAAAAAGAAAGGGAAAAAAAGAGGGAATGTGTTGCGGGGAGAGAAGAAAGAAGAAAAAAATGAAAAAAGAGGAAAAAAACAAAAAGAGTTGGCCAAAAAAAATTGATATTAGTGTGTTATTAAACCAGAAAAAGAAAAAAAAAGAAAGAAGAAGAAGAAGAAGAAGAGAGAACGTGGTGCGGGGGAGAGAAGAAAAAGAAGAAAGAAGAAAAAAAAATGAAAGAAAAAGAGATAAAAAAAGATAGAGAAAGAAAGGTAAAAAAGAAAAAAAATGGATAAAGAGAAGAAAAAGAAGAAAGAAGAAAAAAAAATGAAAGAAAAAGAGATAAAAAAGATAGAGAAAGAAAGGTAAAAAAGAAAAAAAATGGATAAAGAAGAGAGAAGGAGAAAGTGATAGGAGGGGAGAAGAGATGAAGTAAAAAAAAAAGTAAGAGAACAGAGAAAAAGAGGAAGAAAATAGATAAATTTCACTAACAACACAGTGTGTTTAAAAAATGTTTAAAATCTAAAAATCGTATTTTAAATTACACTTAAATTATAAAGCATGTTTATAAAATTTTGCCTTGTAAATTGGTGCATAGTACAAAGAGAGTAGAGACAAGCTTATATTCATCAAAAAAAAAAAAAATATAATAGACAAGCTTAATTCCCAAAGCTCTCATTTCATACCCAAAACCAAAATGCGGCGCACCATAGACGCCCACCTCAGGGCTATGCGTTTCGCTCCTCCTCTCTCTCCTTTTTCTTCTTCTTCTTCTTCTTCACCACCACTCGCTTCAGTGCGCCGTACAATCTTTTCTTACTACCATTTTCAAGCACTTTCGCCCAAACCTTATGCTCTCTCTCTTTCCAAAACTCTAGTTCCCTGTACCAATTCGGCCACGGATTCCTCCCTTCTGGGTCTCAGGAACCAAAGCTTCTGCTCCGGCTCCGTCTCCGGCTTCGGTTTGCTTATAGTGCGGTGCGTCTCCTCGGTCTCTCCGGCTCGCACATTTGAGTGGAACGAACCTGTCCCGTGCTCTGAGGTTGGGGATTCGTGCTCGCAGGTTGGGGATGGTTGTAATGGGACTGTGGAGGAAGATGCCAAACCCTCTATTCCTGTTCGAGCTTTTTTTTTCTCTACCAGGTTCGTTTTCAATTTGGGTTTTTATTTATTTATTTATTTATTGATGGGTTATTGGTGGCGGAATTTTTTTTTTATTGTGTTCGTTTTGTTGTTGTTGTTGTTTGTTTTGAGAAATTCAGTAAACAGTGGGAAATTCATTTATGAATGCTTCAAATTATTAGGGGTTTTCTTTAATACGCTAGCAAGTTGCTTTTTTTCTACTTTTTTTAGGGTTTAAATTTTGTGTGTATTTGAATTTGAATATTTGTATCTTTTTTTTTTTTTTTTTGAAATGTAGTGTGGATTTAAGAAGCGTGGTGGAACAGAACAGACCCAATTTTATCCCACCAACATCACGTATGACCAATTACGTTCTTTTTAAGTTTGGCGAGCTTTCCGATTCCGATGTAAGTCTGCCACGTTATCCTTTCGTTTTCCCAATGCTTTATGATTTTTTGTTGAATTTTCTGCTCTGTTCTAGTTTTTATTCGCATAGGCATAGATATGCTTGTTTGTTTCATTGATGCAGCAAATTGTGAAATAAGGCAAAAGTGCATTTTGAGGTTAAGAGTTTTGTTGGATCTCAAGCAAATCCTGAAGTTCTTAAAAGCTAGACCCACTTTATTGGTAGCACAATTAGAAAGCAGCCCTTCTGATTGTTTTCATAAGCTTTAATTTTTATCTGACGTATCAACTTTAAAACCAATATATACTCAGCTTAATAGGTCTAGACAACCCATATTTTAAAACCTACTATTAGTCTGAGCTTGCATTAACTAGGTTGGAAGGTAACTTCTTAATGAGTTCAAATCAGGATAACTCATCCTAGCTAAACTTGCTCCCTAGGGAGTTCTTAGATCATTCCCGAGGTCTTCTTGACATTTTGGCAACCACTTCTAGTGCATTGGATGGGCATAAAATGAGTATTTTACTCCCTGATAACTAAACAATTTTTTTGAAAATTTGGGTGGCACTTTAGATTATTGCAAAATCCAACTATCTATTTTGTAACTAAATTCCTGTTTTGTGGTTATATTCTAATGTATTAAGGTTATGATGGCTGCTTGTTCTTTGATTTGCAAGACTATCAAGTCGTTTTAGGCTTTTAGCTATCTTCTCATGTTGCAATTCAATCTCTTTCAACTGATGTGATCCTATATATTGGTCATAGACTATCATTTGTTCTGATACAAACTTCAATAATCAGGAGATGACTAAAGGGAAAAGAACATTTTCAATCTTTACAAAGCTTGTGTTTTTCAGGGAATCAAATGAAAAACCTTGTCTGAGTTGGTAATCCAAGAATATCTAGATGGTCTTTGAATAAATAACTTGAATTTCATAGGCAAATCCAGTACATAAGAAATAGCTTGACATTATTATGTTTAGTCAAAATATCGTGCTGAATGCCATTTTTATTTAATTACTTTCTTAGCAAAAATGAGAGATCATGATGTTCTGTTCTAAATTGGTTAATCTTTCCTTATTTTCAGCTGTATCTTTTCCTTTGTTCTTACTTTCTCAGTGCCTTTAATCTGCTCATTCCCCACATTATGACCTTGGTTTTCTGCATTGACCAATTTATTCTACTCTTCAATGCATTCCTGAAAACATTGTTATTCTTTCTTTCTTTCTTTCAGGGTTTGGGTGCTTCCTTGAGTGGGAGTGATTGCAGCTACATGGTTGTTTTTCAGTATGGCTCCATTGTCTTGTTTAATGTTCGTGAACATGAGGTTGACAAATATTTGAAAATTGTAGAAAAGCATGCATCCGGACTGCTACCTGAAATGAGAAAGGATGGTAAGATCTTATATTTCCATATTTCCATATTTTTATTTTATATATGTAATGTTTTAAAAGACGTAAGGTGTATTTGAGGCGTTTTGCCTAACTGAGGTGAGTACACCTCGAGGCGTACATGCCTCAATTTTTCAAAATAATTATTAGAAAGTAATAAATATAGTAATGGAAACATAAGTTCATAATATCCAAATGAGTTAGTTGTCAATTTTAGTGTTTGTTTGTCTAGTTTAGGTATTTTTCCGCTCCTTTAGTCCTCTGAACACCATCAACCCTGTAAAATAGAAAGGAAAAAAAAAATTTAGCCCAAAAATATAGAGTTAGAATTTAATAAAATGGATAAAGAAAAAATACAGTAAATATGTAAGTCTAACCAATATTAATGTAAATATGTAATCGGTAGTCCAAATAAAATTAATATTAATGTAGTCCACCAATGTCTAACTAAATGTATAACCAAATAAATATTAATAAATTAATAAATTAATACTAATATAAATGCAAACTAGTTTCGGCTAAAAAGAAAAATAGAAAAAGGAAGAATTAGGCAATTAGCTGAAAAAAGAAAAAATAAAGTAGAAAACAAATAAAAAATTAAAACATACAGAAGGAAAATAAACAAATCAGCAAAGCATGAAGAAAAAATAAAAATAAAAATAAAAAGCAAAACGACAAAAATAAGAAATAAGAAAAGAAGAAATAAAAGAAATAAACCAAATATCTTAAAAATCTTTTCGACAAGTGCAAAGCTGTGCAGGTATGCTTCTTTCTCTTCTTCTTTTCTTTTTTTCTGTTTCTTCTTTCTTTTCTTCTTCTCAATTTCGGCAGCAAGTCTTTTCTTCTCAATGTCAGCAGCAAGTGGAAATAGAATAACGTCTTTTCACCTTTTTTATGTTTTTTTTTAAAAGTTTAAGACATCTAAACCCTAAAATCCATATGGGTTTTTTTTATTTTTTATTTTTATTTATTTATTTAAATTATGGGTTGACCTTGCAATCTGGTTTAAAAACCCAAAACAGCAAGTGATGAAGAGGCATACACCCCATGTGTCTCAGGGCGGTGCGCCTCGGTGCCTGGAGAGGGTGAGGCTTGCGCCCTGAGGCATTTCACCAGCGTCTCGCCTCAAGGCGCGTCGACCGATTTGTTAAACATTGTATATATGAATCTAGTTCATAAATTGTAGAAATATTAATCATTATGTAGGTATTATTTTATAATTGTTACATTAATTATTGAAGTTGTTTTTATCTAACTTGGAAGAGACTTGATGATATTCATAGATGAAATGATTCTAGCAATTTATAAAATAATATGAAATGTCTTTAGTGTTCATATCTAGTGAAATCCATATGCTTTAAACCCTATTTACATCCTTTTATCATAGAACCCTTACCAAAAAGCATGGCTAGTCTTGTAGTCGTCGTATCAAGTTCTACTTCTGAAACTATGTCTTATAGATCATTAGTTAGAATGGTGACACTCATTTTAAAGTTTTTCATGGTAGTTTAATTGTACCAGTGACTCAGCATTTACTTTTAGGCTTTAGCTGTACTGAAGCTATAGTCTTGTATTTTAGTTTTCTGGGCGTATTTGCTTCTATAAGGAACATCTAGTATTGAGGTTACTATGAAGTTTGAATGTTCAACGTATAAAAATCTATTTTTGAAGGTTTTCTTATCCTAAATGTCAAACTGATGTCTGATAATAATTGGCATGCTTTTCGTTAATGGTTAACATTCAAGGACTTAATTCTGTTCTAAAAACTTTTTAGAGTATGAGGTGAGAGAGAAGCCAACTTTAAGCACATGGATGCAAGGTGGTTTGGATTATATAATGTTGCAGCACTTGAATACTGATGGAATCCGAACGATTGGCAGTGTTCTTGGTCAAAGTATTGCTTTAGATTACTATGTCCGCCAGGTATTTTTTTCATAAATCTTGGGAGTTTCAACTTTTTGAAGATATTTATTGGTTTTCTAGATTTAGAATTATCTCTCTTCTTTTAGGTTGATGGAATGGTTGCAGAATTCACTGACATTAATCGTGGCATGGAAACAACTGGAAAATTTAAAATGAAGAGGAAAAAACTATTTCAGTTAGTGGGAAAGGCAAATTCTAATCTTGCTGATGTGATTCTTAAGCTTGGACTATTTGAAAGGTATTATTTTAGTAGTCTATATGTTAGGAAGGAATTATTGTTTTATTGTATGTAATTATTCAACAATGCAGTTTTCAATTTGGGATCTTATTTAACATTTTTATAGATGAAGATGTGTAGTTGTTTAGTTTTTACTATCCAAAGTAGAATTGCAAACTGTGCCCTCCCAGGGGTTTGGAGGGCGAGGGGGTTAGAACACATTTATTTGGAATTTTTTTTTTTGTTGATGTTCGTTAAAGTTGGTTACTACTTTTCTGCTTTCCACCTTGTTGATTGTCCAATTGTCTTTGATTCTCTGTAATTCATAAAATTCATTTGGTGGTTTCTTTTGAATACTTTCTGTGATTAGGGATCTCGTTCTTATTATTGACACTTATCTTCAATCAAATATCATCCATGCTAGTTTCCCTATTCAAACTTAGCTTACTTCAGCTGGTCTCAATTTTTTTTCCTTCCTTCAATGTGTTGTTTAACTTAGCACATTAAGATTTAATTAAAAACAGGTCAGATATTGCCTGGAAGGATGCAAAATATGCTCAGATATGGGAATATCTTAGAGACGAATTTGAACTAACTCAAAGGTTTGCAAGTCTTGATTTCAAGTTGAAGTTTGTGGAGGTTAGAGTCTTCTTCTTCTTCCCTTCTCTTCCCCCCCACCCCCCCTCCCTGGGGTGAGAAGTTGGTAAATCTGGAGAACTGACTATAACTTAAATTTTGTGTTTCCTGTGCAGCATAATATCCGTTTTCTACAAGAAATTCTTCAAAATAGGAAATCAGATTTTTTGGAATGGTTGATTATTGCGTTGATTGGTGCTGAAATTCTCTTATCCCTTTATGACATTGTTCATAGGTCAC
This sequence comes from Ochetophila trinervis, assembly GCA_003254975.1. Taxonomy (NCBI): domain Eukaryota; kingdom Viridiplantae; phylum Streptophyta; class Magnoliopsida; order Rosales; family Rhamnaceae; genus Ochetophila; species Ochetophila trinervis. The sequence continues at coordinate 142,761 of QANX01005315.1, read as the reverse complement.
CACTGACTTCGCTTTAGCACTATTTTCTGGAGGTGCATGAAGCGAAGCATTTTTTTTTTACCCTGGGTAAATGGAGTAAAGCAAGCTTGGATGTCAAAGTTACTGTATATTTACTCAATTATAGTTCTACTCTTACCTTTGTGGTTTCTCTTTTCAATTCACGGGTCCATTTTGTATATTGTAAATATTATTTAAATTGGTATTTTCAATCTGAGGTGATTACTATTTATCAGACATCGGTATCTTTTTCCTGTCAAATTTTTAAATATCGTATGCTATGACATAGCTGAGCTATGTTGATGTTCTTGTTTGTCATTGTTATAGCTGAGCTATGTTCATGTTCTTGTTTGTCATTGTTTTGTTGGTGTCAATTAAAAAGACACTTAGAATTTTAGTATGATATGACAATTCTTAAATTAATATGAGAAAGTTTTGCTAGTAAAACAAACAATATAATTATAGGATATTTGTTTTAGCTAGGATGAAATTAAACTTTATACTTGGCATAAAAATTGATGTGAAAATGAAATACTCGAATCTAATTTCCAAATAGATATTAATTTTCAAAGCATATCTAATATATGAAATTGTTTATTCATGACCACCATTCATCTTGTTATTTTCCACCAGCATTTACAAGGCAATATCCATCAAAACACCATAAATTAAGGGTTTAAAGGTTTTTAGTTTTGGTCAAACTATTACAATTATTATTATTATTTCTGGTCACAAATTATAATATATTCTAAATTCAAGTGAGAGGATTACAATATATTTTAAATTAATTATTTGGATTTTCCTATTTAAAGAAAGAAAAGCGTATGACTTTAGGTAAGGTCTCGGTTTTTGTTTATTGTTTTGTCTTAGCTTGGGAAAAAATAGTAGAATGTTCAACAAAATTCTAACAAATAGACTAGACAAAACATAAAAATCCAAGTGAAGCGACCTTGAAACTGGTTTTTATTTATAGATTTTTTAATTTTTATTTTTATCTGGAACTTTAAATAAAATTCATTCAGGAAGCATCAATAGTAGCTACTATTAATGATGCATTTGTCCCTGATAATAACTATTATAAATCCTTTACAATTTTAGATAGTAAATTCCAGATAAAAAAATAACTGTATAATTTATATGACATATGTAGTAAGTCAAGTAGGAAAAGCATAACCAAAGCAAAAAATATCCTTCAAATTTATTGCAGTAGGCAGAGAGTGCTTGATAATCTCACAAATTTGTTTGAATAAGAAGCATCTAAGCAAGTTACGGGAGTGACTAAAAACTTGTTAATTCTATATATTCTCCTACACCATTCTTGCTTGTTTATAGAGTTTGGCAGAAGCACAGACACCATTACATTTCCTCAATCCACCAAAGACTCCGGAAGTATAATCTTCATGGAATATGGGGGGGCATTTGGTTGTTGCTACTTTTTGCCTAGCCCTACAGTTTGCAAGTGCATGTTTTGAGAGTTTTCGAGCCAAATCATATAGAAGAATGTAATCCAAATTCAGTTACAAATTACAATAACATTATCTATCTGTTCAATTATTTGTATTATGTTTATCAGTTTATGTGTAGTGGATATGTGATATGTCCCATTAATATGCTTTTGAAGGGCTATTTTCAAAGAAATCAAATGTGTTCAGCTTTCGCGTTTTGTTACTAGAGATTGTTAGCGGGAGAAAAAACCACTTAGAATTTGCAAAACGTAAAAATGAAGGTACATGACATTCTCATGAATGCAATTTACTTAATTTTAGAATTTTATTTTTCTAATAAGGGCATTACAATTAATTTTAAAGTTTAATACTTTTATTTTACAAAACATTATAATTTAATACAACTCGTTAAAGCAATTTAGTACTTTTTGAATTTTTTTTATCCTATATAATTAGAAATTTATTTTTTTGCAAAAAAAAGTATAAAGTGTTAAAATTAATTGTAGTACTTTCTATTTGAAAAAAATAATTTGTCTAAAATACAAAAATGTATTTAATCATTTTAAATAAAAAAAAATCAAGGAAAATGAAATAACTGAAAGGGAAGGGGGAATTTCACTCAGGCCTTATCGAACCTAGGACATGAAGATAAAGATGTAATCTCAATAGTTTTACCACTTAAGCAAAATCTACGAATACAATATTGAATAATGATTTATTTATTTATTTCTATATCAAAGATGAGGAGATTCAAACTCAGACAATTGCTCGAGGGCAACAACAACTTTTATCATTGGATTGTCCCTATAGGAGCGGTTGATAAATAATGTTTCAAATAATATTAATTCATGAAAGAAAAAAATCTCTTTACATTTTAGAGTGTCCACATTTTTTAATCAAATTTCAGTATAAAATGTTTGACAATATTTTTATTGGGTTTCCCTTTCATGATTGTGGAGCATTATTAATTTATTAACCATTAATAAACACCTACATTTTAGATACTTTAGTTAATAAATTTGACACCTATATTACAGCCTTGTATAATATATATTATTTACAGTTTTGTTTTCAAACTTTGAATTAATTAACACTTTAAATTATTTAAGTTTATTTTTACCAATTATCTGACTTCTTTATTTTATTTTAAATTTACAAAATTATTTATACAGCTCCTTTGATAAGTTATGCTTTCACTAATTTCATATAATTTAAATTCATACTCAATATATATATATATATTTAAAAAAGAGGATAATTGACTTTGCACCTCCAATTCAAACTATGCATTGTTTTTAACTTTGCCTCCTCCTATTTTAAAAACTCTCACATTGCACCCTATTATTTTTCTATTACTTCGGTACAATTGTTAACCCCATCCAAAATATGAATAAAATATGCGCCCATGTGCAAGTTGCGTGCCTTTCAATAGAGGCTATTTTGGAAAAAAAAAAAATAATAATGTAGGGATAAAAATAGATTAGGAAAATGACTAAAATTAAATACTAATTGAAACTCACTATTTGCTTAATTTTATTATTTGTTTATACATAACTTTTTTTTTCCTCAAATAGTTAAAAAATAAATTTTTATAGTAGCTATCATACAAAAATACCTTTTATTTAAAGGGCATGTGACTTGCACATAGGTATTTTTCATGTATAATTTGGATGGTGTTAACAATTGTACCAAAATAATAGAAAATGAAAGTTTAAAGTGCAATGTGAAAGTTTTTAAAGTTCAAGAGAGTGAGAGACAATCCATAATTTAGGGGTTCAAAGTATAATTGCAATTTATGGCGTAAAATATGCTAAGTCTGCATTTTAAAATTATCAAATATGCTTTATAATAGTCTGATTATATATATATATATATATTCATAGGTCAACATTACTGTATTAGCCTGTATTCTATTAACTTGTATTGGTTAGCCTATATTGTATTATCATGTAATATAAATGTGCAGTGTTTGGTGCAAAAGTGTACTGCACTATTTTTTTTTTTTTAAAAATATTGTTCAAAATTATATTTTCAAAATCCAATATTAAAAAAATTAATAAATTTTGAATTAAAAAATAATTAATCTATTATCTAATTTTTTTTTTACATGGATTTAAAGAACTCTAATAGACAAAATTGATTTTTTATTCTTTTTTATATTTTTTAAATAAGTATATTACTCATAATAATTAAATTAAATTTTTATTGTTATTTATAATTGAAATATTATCTAAAACTATGTCACATTATAATATTGTATTGCAAAAAATTATAATATCTTATATAAATATATGTATTTATAACAAAAAAAAAAAAAGAAAAAGCAAAAGAATAAGGAGAAAAAAAAAAAAAGCAATTGGTATGGGCTCCGCAATTAAAACATTCATCTTGAGTATAAATTTGGACTCTACAGCCCAATCTAAGTCCAAAATTTTAGGTTAAGATAGATTTAGATTTCACTTTTTCAGACTGGAAAGACAATTTAGACTAGGCCGGATTAATACTCTAAATTTTAAAGCTTGTGCCCAATCTTATGGGTATCTAACCGAGCTTCGGGCTTAAATATTGGGCTCTGACTTCTAGTTTAAGGTTTAAGCCCAAATTTAGAATACAAAGTTTAACTTAAATATTTTTTTTTACTTGAAATATATTATATAAAAAATAAAAAAAATTATATTATGATATCATGCATTCAAAATACATTATAAATTTAAATTATAATAAAAAACTATAAGTTTTATCTTTCAATTATAATAAATTTGATATTGTTATACATATTATTGGTTGTTATACATATCTATATATACATAATATAGATAATTAATTATTAGTTTTTTTTTTCATTTTTTGTTTATTTGATATTATTTATGATTAAAATCAATGATTATTTAAACATATAAAGATTTTAAAATAAATAATATTAGGCTAGAATTCGGGACAACACAATGGGTAAACTAATGGGTCGGGTTTCATACCGAATTTATACTAAAAATCTAAAATCTAAGCCAACCCAAGACGAAATTGAACGGTTTCAAGCTTGAGCCATATCGAACTTAGGCTGAAATTGAACTGGATTTTCTCAGTAGAGTTTGATCAAATTTTAAAATTTTGAGCTTTTTTTACATGCCTTCGTGCATCAATTAACTTGTAAAAACACAAAAGCAATTGGTGGGCCCACAATTAAAAATGCATCACTAAATTTCAACAACTCAAGGTGACTTAAAACTTGATCCTCCATCAGCATTATCCATGCGAGAAAACTCGCATTATTTGACAAACTGCATAAATTCAAACATTTTAGTGTGTGTATTTTTTCACACCAAACGTAGTATAATACTTCAATAACACTGTGTAACTTCTAATAATGGCTACCAAACATATCTTTAACACTATTTCGCAGAGCTGTGCATGAAGCCAAGCAAGATCAAAATTACTCTGCATAATTATATGCCAAAGTTACTGTTATTTTCACTCTCCACTGTAGGTTTAAACTTTCAGCTCAACATGGGTCCATTTGGTATTATTGCATACAACATTTAAATTGATATTTTCAGTCGGAAGTAATGATCATTTATCAAATAATAATGTCTTTGTTAACATCTTATATTATGTCTAAATTGAGAATTTTTATAGTACAACCATTTTAAAAGGTTGTACTGAAACAACCAACATCAATAAAAAATTAATATTGTCTGTAAATGAAATAACATTATCCGTAAATGAGGTAACATTGTTCGTAAACGAAGTAACATTATCAAAATATTTGATGATGTAATATTGTCCATAAATGAAGTAATAATTTTTTTAATGAGATAATATTAGTATGTTATTCTCTGTTTATGGACAATGTTACTTCATTTATGAATAATGTTACTTATTTACACCTTTAAAAATTGTCCATGTTTGTCTTTATCTTGTGAAATTATTTTTTTTTTCACTTTTTATAAGAAAATTTGGTGGGTAAAACAAACAATATAAAAATTTGTGGGCAGCACAAACAATATAATGTTTTCCAACATAATGGAATTGGAGGATTTGAACTATATATGACCACCAAATAGTGACTTTTTTACTAGGTTATAGTAGAAGTACAACAAACAATAATTAGAAGAGTTATTAGTTAGCTATGTTAGTTTCTGAACTATATTTAAAGGGGAAAAACTCAAGTAAAACCCGATATGGACAAAAAAATTACATGATATGGACAAAAATTACACATTATGAACAAAAATTACTCAATGTAGAAAAAATTACACATTATGGAAAAAAATTATATAATATGGAAAAAAAATTACATATTATGGAAAAAAAATTACATGATATGGAAAAAATTACATATTATGGAAAAAAAATTACACATTATAGAAAAAAAATTACATGATATGGAAAAAATTACATAAAATGAAGGGGGCTTATGCATGAACCCAAGGGGCTCAACCAAGTGAGATCCTATTTAAAGTTGCATTTTCGTCATTGAACTTTTTTTTTGTCACTTTTGTCTTTAAATTTAAGTTTTTGAAGCACTTTTGTCCTTAAAATATTTTTGATATAATTTTTAGTAGTTTTGAAGATCTTATGAATAGTCAATTCGAAAATCAATTTACAAAGGAATCTAATTTGAAAGAATTGTAAATTAAAAAGTTGAACATTCTATATTCGAACAACCAATGCACAACATAATACTTAAATGTCGGTGGCCACGAGAACACAAGCTCACCCACCAGTTCTATTAGACTATCAAGTCTCGCCCACTTATTTATTTATTTCTGAATGAAACATCTCACCATTTTTTATTTATTTTTAATGGGACAAATGAAACATCTTGCCTACTCTCTATCTTTTCATCAATATAAAATTTATTTCGAATAATTATCACTACGACCCCTCTGAAGTATGCCTTTCTTTTCGATCATTTTTTTCTTTTAGGTTTTGAAAATGCCAACTATACTTTTATAAAAGAGTTTTCAAGCTAATTAATATTGATGGTAGTTTCAAAGCTGGGCTGAACTTGGCTGGGAATCAGTGTGATATTTATGATTTTAATGGTAACTGGATTCTTGGGTTTTCAATAAATATTAGTATTAAAGTATAAAATTCAATTTCAGTATATTAATTCTCATAATTTTGAGCTTTTAAGATCAAATAGTGATGAGTTATAGTTCAATATGATAGCAGACATACAGGTTCTAAGTTCAAAATCTTGAAGTAATAGATTTTTGAAAAATTATTTTATCTTTAATGTGTTGGGCTATTAAAGTACAAAACTTATCATTTCCCATCTACATCTCACAAGTTAATATTCATCCATGTTTTGGGCTTGTTCATAGATGTCAAATATGTTTTTGTAGAATTCTAGCTTTTCCATCATACATGTTTTGTGAATGCAATAGTGTTGTTATGATCTTGATTTAGGTTTTCATTTGTTTCATTAAACCTTTATGTGCATTTATCATTTAGTTGCTCTCCTCTCTGGATATTGTATGGGCAATATGACTTCTCATGACATTTTGATGTAGTTTGTCATTTGGGTTTATCCCTCTTAATTGGAAAAAAAGAGTGTGAATGATAAAAGATTGATGGTAAATCTAAAGAGTGTAAACATAATAAGATGAAAAGTTGATCAAATTATTGTTAAAAAAGTGGAAATTTTGAAACACTTGTATATGCATGTCTAAGGCAACATGAATGCATATATGAGCATTAAAATAAGTTTGACTCTAACAATTGTTTAAGGTATAATTAGCTGAGGTCAAAATATTTGATGCTGAAATGTATGAGAGTGGGATGGCTGAGGTTAAAATATCTGAAGTTGAAATGTCCAAGTATAATATTCGTTCGAGACATTTTGTTCGAGGTTGATATTTATGTTTAAGTCACTACGCCAAGTCAAGACGTCTTTCTCTCAGAATGTTCGAACATTCCCAAAAACATGACAAGTTTCTGCCTTGGTCAAGTTCACACTTAGAAGTTTTTTGCTCGGGCTCATCCATGCCCTAGAATGAGAAGTATCCACAAATAGCAAAATGTAGCTTAGTACAATATGTACTCTTACGATACCTTTCCTCATTAAGTCAAACCATGGTGTGCAACTAAAAGTACTAAAATTGGAAATATCAGCATCTGGAGGCTCCATGTCTTGCCAAAAGAAGAAATCAAAGTTGGCTACCAAAATCTCTAGATAAGAAGTCACTTTCAGGCATATGAGTTGATATTTTTTTTATAAGTATTTCAAATATATATTGTTTTAGCTTAATGCAAGATAAATATTATGTAATATCTCTATTAAATAAAATAAAATGCTGAGATTTCACTACAACAAAAGATTCAAATTTTCTTTCTTCCTTCTTCTTTCATCTTCTTCCTAAAGTAAAAGCCAAAGCAAAGTGACGTAAAATCAGAGAGTTACTAACATTTCTCTATGAGAATATCTTAGCCAAACACAAAAAATCCAACAAATTTTTCCAAATGACACCACTAAAAATAAGGGTAAAAAACAGTGGGTCAGTTTTAAAACTTTAAAAATATGAACCTGAATCGTTGTCTAATATGACATCATATGAAGTCTCCAACATAAATGACAGTTCATAACTGACGTTTTTACACGACGAAACCGTCGTATTAAACTTGGCTGATGACGTTGAGTGCCACGTGGCACAAGTATAAACGATGGTTCCTCCTTTGAACTGTCCTTTAAAGTAATGATGTGGTAGGTTGTCCATGTGGCAACTATTGTTTTAGTGTAGCCATATGTCACTCATTGCCACGTGGATTTTGACTATATACGACAGTACTTTTATTGAACCGTTGCTTTTAAATTTAGAATTTTTTTTATTGTAAAATGGATTTAATTCAGCAGATTAAAACATATAGTTTTTATATTTAATATATTTAATCTTAATTAAAATTTAATTTAAAAATATATTTTCAATTAATTAAAAAAATAATCACCATTAAATGAAAAAACATATAAACAATAATTGTTACTTTGATTAAGTTATACAAACAACAATGCTAATTAAAGTAGCAGTTCTAACAAAAATAATATGCATTACTAATTAAACCAAAAAAACATGTAAGAATGTTGAAGGACTAGAAATGCTTTCAAAAAAATATGTAGCCTATTCTTCCCTAAACTCATCCAAAAAGTCTTTTATCGAAACAAAACAAATTAAATTGTATATACAAATTAAACAAAAAATTAACGCATTAATAAATATATATTTCAAACATATAATTACATGTAAATTTAAAATGATAATTAAAGTATACTTACAGTAGAATGTATCTGAGACTGTAGTGCAGATGAATTAATGTTTATTATTTCTTCATCATAAATTAATAAACGACAAACCATATACACAACAACAATTACCATCATCACAACAACAACCACACCAACAAATATTCAATATTATCGACACCCATTCACGAATTTGCCTAACATATATTCAACAAAAATCCCATTAGAAGACCAACCTAATCTCGCCGAGCGAAACTATAGAGCGAAAAATCCACAAATTTAAGTTGAAATAAACCGAAAAACCCCATTATCGAGCAAAAACCAATCAAATAATCCCACTTGAATCTAACTTTTTGGCATTTAACAAATACCCACATACATTGACAAAACGAAAAAAGAAGTATAAAAACGACATAAAAATGTTGTTGAATACTTAGCTTAAAGTTTCCAGTTGAGATATGGCAAATTCCGACGAAAAATCGAGCAAGGAGACCAAACCGAAATCGGTTTGCAGCAGTTTTGCTTTGGGTTTTTGCAACAAATGAGGGTTTCATGTGGAAATGTGGGGGAAAATGAAAGAGGAGGTGCCTAAATCTCCAAAAACAAGCGTATGAAACAACGTCGTTCAAAGAAAAAATGTATGGCCATGCTTAGACCCGATATTTATACACAAGATGTGCTTTCACGTGGTAGATCATGACACAGGTCATCTACGTTGTCCGAGCACTACATAAAAGTAGGTTTTTTGGCTAAACTGACATTTATAACCCTCTAATAAAAACATTGGTTTCTTTTGAATTGATGTATATGGTTGATGTCCTTGCCACGTGTCAACCACATGTAAAGCTAGAATCAACGTTTTTTACACATAGTTCGCCATTTTTGTGTTTTATTAATGACTATTCGTTGTTTTTATTTTTATTTTATAAATTATGGTCCGTCATTTGTATACTTTCCAAATTTACTATCTATCATTTTAGAAGATAAACGTCAGTAATTTTGAAACACCAATGTTGATATGCATATTGGAGGACGTGTGTTGTAGTGTAATAAAAGAGATATATGATTTTTTTGAAACTAGAGATGTTAGATCGATTTTATATTTACCAATAGAGCTAATGATATTAATCCAATTTTTTTACATTATACTAGCTTGCTTATAAACTTTATTTATGAAATTTATATAGCAAATGGATTTTTTTTTTCTTTTTATTATTAAAGGTGGAGAAAATCATATTCGGTTAATTTTTTTTTAAAAACAGTGATTTTACCACTAAGTTGTCCCTATTTGGACAATAGCAAATAATAATAATAATAATAATAATAATAATAATAAACAGTGATTTTACCGCTAAGTTGTCCCTACAGGGACTATAGTAAATAAAGCAATTTACTGACCTGTATGATATTTTTATTTATATATTTAAAAATTAAGTTATCTATTTTTTTTGATATTATTTTTCAGGCATTAATATATTGAAACATTATTTACCACTATTTTAGTTGGTAAATTAATTAGTAAATAAAACCGGTGTTTGTAGAAGTACTCTTCCAGTACTAAATGATGACACAACCCAAACTCTAATTTATTCAAAATTTTATCATCACACAAAAATTCTCCTAAGAAACAAACATGTATAAATTAGTTGGTTCCATCTATCGATAATTTTGACAAACATTTGTATATACTGTCTAACCATTATATGAAAGTTAATCCAATGGTGCATACCGGTTTACTTTAATGGATTGTAACTTCAAAAAACTAAACAAATTTTAATTGTTTAATTAAGAATAAACATGGGTTGCCTATTGAATTATCCTTCAATGGTTATGATGGTTTGTCGAAAATTTTATATATAAAACATTGTTATGTTGAGAACTTATTGATGTAACAAGTATTATTAGTTCTCTACATCTGCCAAATGTGTGTGTATATATATATATAGATATATACTATGGCGTCTACCAGTTAGGCTCCATAAATTTTCTGATAAAGTTTTTTTTCTTTTAATTTTTCTTTTTGTTTTTATATTTTGCTTTGGATATTATAACATTTAAAACTGCTAGATTTAAAGAAAAAAAAATGATTATACAAAACATAACAATCGGATATGTTATGATATTTTGGTTATTGTTTTTAATAGATTTTGAATTTTATATCATTAAAAAGTATTTGGTTAAAAAAAATCTACATGTTGGATTTTATAGTGTCCCAAATGTGAGTTTTTATAGTAATATATATATATATATATAATTTTAATCAAATCATGATATTTTGACTTTGATAAAGTCCAAATGTATACATTTGGAATATATGTCTCCATGTGGTAATCAAAGTGCACATATGCACTTTGTTAAAGTGAGAATATATCCTAATGTGAAGATGACAAAAAAAAAATGAAATAAAATTTTATATAAATAAGTCATATATATATATATGCACCTCTCAATAAAATATTTATTATGTTAATGGTTATCCCACCTTCAATGTCATTTTGGATTCTCTTTTGGAGGAGTTGGTATGATCATTTAAAATAAATATGTATGTCCATCATACTCATGTACTCAAAAGAATTTACTGAGAACTAAGAAGCTGCACACAGAGAGAGAGAGAGAGAGAGAGAGAGAGAGAGAGAGAGAGAGAGAGAGAATGGAAGCCCCAGAGTTGGATCAGATGGAAGACAAGGTGATGATCTCTACCTGTTAGAGCCCAGTTTAAGTCTTGTTAGCCAGCTCAGCACTTCTGCCAGCTCAAGCAACTTCTGCCAGCTCAATATTAGTTTGTTAAAAAGCTTCTAACTGCTATATATTAATAGCATTGTAATAGAAGTTACTTTACTTTTGTATCTTTTCACTTTACTGATATTCAAGATATATTTCAGAGATTTCTTTTTCATTTCCGCTAGAAATCTTTCATGGTATCAGAGCTCAACAATTTCAAGTAAGCTTTGAGGCTTCAACAATGGTGATGGAAGGTGAAAATGATGAACTCGCTGCAAGCTTGACACCAAAAGCTGCTTCTTCAATGGTAGCAACATCAGTAGATTTCAGTAAGCGTCTCATCACTATCTCTCCATTTTCGAGTACGATCCTCAGGCTTGACTCTGAAAATTATCTAATTTGGAAAACTCAAGTACTTCCTTTGCTTCGAGGTCACAAATTAGAAAAATATGTTCTTAAAGAAGAACCTCTGTTTTTAGAAGGAATTAGTGCTCTAGGGCATGAGTTTGATGAAGATGTTCTAGATAAATTTTCAATGGAACAGCAAGTGTGGATCCTACAGGATCAATTGTTACAAGGATGGCTTGTTGCTGCAATTTCTAATTCAATTTCTGGATTAGTTATTGGGTTGAAAACTTCAAGAAAAATTTGGCGAACTCTGGAAGTCAATTTTGCTTATAAATCGTGAATGAATCTGGTTCAGTTAAGAATTCAACTTCAAAATACTAAGAAAGGTTCCATGGATATTGCTATGTATTTTCTAAAGATGAAGAGTATCGCATATCAAATCATTGCTGGGGGAGGAATAATTCCTGAAGAAGATCTAGTGTCTTATGTTTTAGGTGGTCTTGGTTCTGAGTATGAAATGTTGGTGATTAACTTGACAACTCGACCAATTCTTCCTGGAATTCAAGAAGTGAAACAACATCTCATTTACTACGAAAACAGGTTGGAAATAACAAACTCAACAACTGTTATTGATCTTTCTTCGAATTTTACTTCCTCTGTAAATCTTGTGAATGCAAACTCTGTTGAAACAACTGCTCGTGATTTTGGTAATGTGGAGACCACTTCTAACAAGATTAATATACTGGAGACTGATGTTGGTTCCCGAGGTGAAGCAAGAAATGATCTGGTCTCAACTCGAGTCAAAGGGAAAAATAAGTGGAAAACTGGAAAATTACAATGTCAAATTTGTAAGAAAGTTGGGCATACTGGTGATGTGTGTTACTTTCGGTTTGGGAGCCCTGTAAATCCAGTCACACAGTCCTCACCAATCTCAAACTTTCCAACTGGAAATTTAGTTCAATTCTCTGGATATGGTGGAAATAATTTTCCTGGATATGGTGTGAATTTTCCTTTCCATTATCAGCCAACACCTCAATTGTATCCTGGTTCTTATATTCCTCAAAATTCTGGTTTTTCACCTACTATGCCTGGTTTTGGTCATGGTCCCTTTTCAGCTTCATCGGCTTGGCCAGCTTCTACTCAACTCCCTGTGAACTTCATGAACTCTCATCAACAAGTTTCTCACAATTCACAGCCCTCTGATGTGTTGTCCGTGAACATGGTTACTCCTCTTACCATTGGTGATCCAAATTGGTATCTTGATAGTGGGGCCACCAATCATGTGACAGGAGATAGCTCCCATCTCCTACATCATATTGACTATAATGGTAAGAATAAACTGTTAGTAGGCAATGGTTTGGGTATTGACATTATTGGAATTGGGAATACTACTATTGCTGGTAATTCTTGTTATTGCTTGATGATAAATGATGTTCTTATAGTTCCCACTATTGCTAAGAGTTTGCTTAGTGTTTCAAGACTCAGTAGGGATAATAATGTTGTTGTCGAGTTCTATTCTAACTACTGCTTGGTTAAGGAAACACAGTTGGGAACAGTGATACTTAAAGGTTTTCTCGAAGATGGTTTATACAAGCTGCAAGCTCCTGTGTCACGGCTACCTTCAGTTCCCTGCATGGTGTCCAGTGGTGCACCTCAATCATTCCTTCACAACTCTATGATGATGATGCCTACTCATGTCTCTCCCTCTGCTGCTTCTACAGTAAAGTCTTCAAGTAATAGTTCTACTTCCAAATTTCAAGACAATACAACAATTTTATCTACTAGACATTGTAATACTACTACCAAGAAAAACAATGTTTCTCTTGATGTTTTGCATCGTCGACTAGGTCATTCATCACTTTCTGTTATTAAGAAAGTATTGTCCTTTTGTAATAGTGATAATATCAATAAAAAAGAGACTACTTTGAGCTTTTGTGATGCATGCAAGTGTGGTAAACAACATTGGACTACTTTTCCTAAAAGTGATACTCACACTCTTGGTCCTCTTGATTTGATTCATACAGATCTTTGGGGACCTTCTCCAACTGCATCTAAAGAAGGTTTTCGATATTATATACACTTCCTTGATGACTACACACGATATACATGGATCTATCCTCTTAAAACAAAAGTTGAAGCTCTAGGGATATTTGCTCAATTTCACAAGTTGGTTGAAAGACAATTTGAGAGAAAATTGAAAAGTGTACAGTCTGACTGGGGAGGAGAGTATCGTGCCTTTGTTCCCTATCTTAAACATCATGGAATTTTCTTTAGACATCTGTGTCCCTATACACACAGTCAGAATGGCCGGGCAGAGAGGAAGCATCGTCATATTGTGGAAGTTGGCCTCTCATTTCTGTCTCAAGCAGGTATGTCTCTTGATTATTGGTGGGAAGCTTTTCATGCAGCTGTTCATGTTATTAATAGACTACCAACAGATGTATTAGCTTCAGTTAGTCCTTTTCAGAAATTGTTTAATCAAGTTCCAGATTATTCAAGGTTGCGTGTGTTTGGCTGTAGTTGTTTTCCATATTTGAGACCGTATCATAAAACCAAAGTGCAGTTTCATACTGATAAATGTGTATTTCTTGGTTACTCTGATGAACACAAGGGTTATAAGTGTTTACATGCTTCGGGTCGTGTTTACATGTCTGCTAGTGTTGAGTTTAATGAAGCTGAATTTCCCTTTTGTATTGGTTTTCCCAAATCTAATTCTAAAGGAAATTCTCTTGAGAAGTTATCTTTTACTCCTCTTTCTGTAATGAAGTCAACTAATTCACTTCAACCTGATGAGATTGTGGCTTGTTCATCTAAAGAGTGTGAACCAACTTTGGTTGCTTCAATACCTACTATGACAACAGCTGTGTCTTTGCCTGACTTAGTATCTCCTTTGCATGACTTAGTAACTCCACAAGATGTTACTACTAGTCCAGCCACAGTGGGTGATTTAGTATCTTCAAATTCTAGTCAGAAATCTTCAACTGGGCATGATGTTTCGTCTGTCAGCATGATTGATCATGAGGGTTTGAAAATTACAATTGATCTTCCTTTGACTTCAGTCAATGATCATCCAATGCAGACACGGTCAAAAAGTGGAATTATGAAGCCAAAAGCTTACTCGTCATGCGTTACTATACAGTCCAAACAGCATTCAGTTAAGGCTTCTTCACTAACAAAACCTAAGTCATCCCCAGTGATTACTTCACCAACAGAACCTAAGTCTACAAAGCTTGCTCTCACCATACCCGTGTGGAAAGAGGCTATGGATTCTGAGTACAGTGCACTTATGACCAATGAAACTTGGACCCTTGTTCCCCCTAATGCTCACATGAACATTGTTGGTAATAAGTGGGTTTACAAAGTTAAGTATAATGCAGATGGTTCAGTTCAACAATGCAAGGCTCGGTTGGTGGCTAAAGGCTTTCACCAAAAACCAGGTTTTGATTTTTATGAAACTTTCAGTCCTGTTGTAAAACCTACTACTATTCGCATTATTCTTAATCTTGCTCTTGCATATGATTGAAATGTTAGACAACTAGATTTTAACAATGCTTTTCTAAATGGCACGTTACAAGAGGTTGTGTATATGAAACAACCTGAGGGTTATGTTCATTCTGACTTTCCTTAGTTTGTATGCGAGTTAAACAAAGCCTTGTATGGTTTAAAACAAGCCCCTTGGGCTTGGTTTGAGAAGTTGAGGGCTGCTTTGCTGCGAAGGGGGTTTATTGGATCTGTTGCTGATAGTTCACTTTTTATTTTGAAGACTGAATCATTGCATGTTTATGTACTCGTATATGTGGATGATTTGATAATTACAGGGTCTGATAAGTCTTATATTAATAGTATGGTGGCTGATCTACACACTGAGTTTTCCTTAAAAGATTGAGGGGATTTAAGCTATTTTCTTGGTTTAGAAGTTCAAAGAACAGCTGCTGGAATGAAACTTTCTCAAAGTAAGTATATTACAGACTTACTTGAAAGAACAGGAATGAGTAGTGCTAAGAGTTACTCTACTCCTATGATGTCTGGAAAACAGCTTTCAGCTTTTGATGGAGATATACTGATGAATGCTGAGGAGTATAAAAGTGTGGTGGGTGCACTTAAGTATCTGACGATAACACGACCAGAAATTACTTTCTCAGTTAATAAACTCTGTCAGTTTGTTAGTAAACCAAGAACCTCTCACTGGGAAGCTTGTAAAAGACTCTTGAGGTATCTGAAAGGAACAAGAGAATGTGGCTTGTTTTTGAAGAAACTTGATAAAAATAAGTTACTGTTTCATGGTTTCAGTGATAGTGACTAGGCTGGATGTCCTAACGACAGAAGATCATGCAGTGGCTACTGTATATTCTTTGGACCAAATTTGGTCTCGTGGAGTTCTAAGAAACAGTCAGTGGTAGCTTGGTCAAGTACGGAAGCTGAGTATAGAGCTTTGGCAAACATTACTGCTGAGTTATGTTGGTTGACACAACTTGCTAGAGAACTTAAGCTGAATTTACAAAAGCCGATTGTTTGGTATGATAATCTTGGTGCTATTGCTTTAGCTTATAATCATGTCTTTCATGCAAAAACCAAGCACATAGAAATTGACATACATTTTGTGCGAGACAGGGTGATTGGTAAGCAAATGGAGATTCATTATGTTCTTACAAAGGAGCAGATAGTTGATGTCTTTACAAAAGCCTTGGGAACAAGCAGGTTCTTATATTTACGAGACAAACTTAGTATTCAATATTCTTGATTGTGCTTTGTTTGTTGTTGCTGAGTGTTGTGTGCTTGGTGTTTAGAGAGCTGAGCTTGAGGGAGAATGTTAGAGCACGGTTTAAGTCTTGTTAGCCAGCTCAGCACTTCTGCCAGCTCAAGCAACTTCTGCCAGCTCAATATTAGTTTGTTAAAAAGCTTCTAACTGCTATATATAAATAGCATTGTAATAGAAGTTACTTTACTTTTGTATCTTTTCACTTTACTGATATTCAAGATATATTTCAGAGATTTCTTTTTCATTTCCGCTAGAAATCTTTCACTACCCAAACAACACCCACATGCCATTCTCCTAAACGAGGAGGGTAGACTACCTTCCCCTTCATTTTAGGTATTTTTTTTTTCTTTTGTTGAACCCTTCATTTTAGTAAATATATATATATATATAATTCAGTATTTTTATATGAGTGAGCTCTACATATATTTAATTTAAAAGTGAAATTGTACCATGCAGATGTCTGAAAATCTGAATTGTCATTAAAAAAAAATTTAGGGACTCTTTGTTGTTGAACTGTCAAATCGCACCCTCCTCAGCAGCTAATATATATATAATATAAAAGAACTAATAAATTGAATTGGAATAATTGGAATTGCAATATTTGTGCACGTAGTTATATATATTTTGTAAATGTTAATTTCATGCAGGTAGGGTGACGGGTCTTACCCTAACCGCGGGTGGGTGGGCGGTGAATTTGATTGTACTTCTGATAAGGGAGTTCAATGCGAATAGCATTACAGCTACGAAGATCAACAACATTGTTATGGGTTGCAACGCCATCATTACCTCTTTCTTCGGCTCCTTCTCCGTCGTCACCATTTTCTCTTTCGTTTCTTTGCTGTTTATATATATATATATATAAACCCTAACACTTAACTATTATATATTAATTTGACTTTCTTTTTTTTTTCNTTTGACTTTTTTTTTTTTTTCTTTTTTGTGACAATATCAAATATATCCCCTTACAATAATTTTGTCAATTTTTTTTTTTGATATATAGAAACAATAATTTTGTCAATTGTGTACTTTGTATGCTATTAAAGTTATATATAGATTTTATTGTCTTATAGCTAATATTGTTTTAATTAAAATCATATGTTTCTAAGGAAATCAATTATAGGTGACATATGGGACAAAACATTGGTTATATTTTTGAGTTGTTCTTGCCAGTGCATGATTACAAATATATGCAAATTGTAATTTATGTTTTATTTTGTAGTTATATGTATATAATAAATACTTCTTAACTATTCATAAAAAAAAATATACTTCTTATGTTTACATGTACATTTTTTTTGGTAATAAAATATTTATATGTACATATAAAATAAATAAATATACATAAATATATAAGAATGCTACAATGGGCAACATTGCTCACAATTGGTAATAAAGAGTCCATTGTAATTGTCTTATGTGCACGTTTTCCACTGTAACAAACTGTATATATATATACCCACACATAATTTTGCTATAGTATGCATGCACAGAAATGAATTGATTAACCTTAATTTCAATCACTTCAAATATAAAGATTTAAAAATGCATTAATAGAATAATATGAATTTAGTAAAAAATATATAGATTTAAGAAATTATTAATGCATTTTAAATATCAGCTTATGAAAAAGGAAATTCCAATTGTAAAACTGATCAATCGGATGAGCCTGGTTATACATATAAATTTTTAAGCTTTTTTGCAGCCCAGTACATGTAATTAGAGGTCTCCCCTGAATAAGAAATTGACTATATATATTTATTCGGATAGCATATTTTTGTCTTTTTAATTTTTTTGTGCAAGTAATTCTACAATGTTTAACATTTTTTTATTCCACAATTTTAAACAAAATAATACATATACTTTATAAAATATAAAATAATAATTTAAAAATATTATTTATCACTAATATGATACTTGCTAGTATGGTAATTTAATTAGTTCATACTATGAAAATTGAGTAACATTTAAATTTTTAGCTTTAAAATTTGAAACTACATACATACATATATACATACGTTCGTATGTATATGTAGACCGTCACTAATAATAGTTTTAAATTTTATTATTATTGGTTTATCATTAATAATAACAATTTACATTTTAATTAAAATTGTCAGATATACTTTATAATAGTCTAAAAAATTGTTAGATATATTTTATAATGAGATTCTATTTTATTAATCTGATGCTTATACTCTTGTGAGCTCACCAAAAAAAAAGAAGAAAAAAAGAAGAAGAAAGAAAACTGTCATGTTTCAAAGTATTCATAAGTAATCACAAGTGGTGATTGTAATGATGAGTTTTGTGGAATCACCCTTAACAATACTTAATTTATTGGTCGTACATAGTAATAGTGTGTCGCGTGGAATCAGACTATATAGATAGACTTTGTAAAGATTCCAAATGCAATTATTAAGAAAATGAGTGACAATTAAATTTTTTAAAGCAAAACATAAAGAATTTATGCTTCTAGAATAAAACCAATGGCAACTTTCTTTGCGAAAGATATATAATATTGATATTTCTTATCCACTATATCCAATATTGGGTATTGGATACTCGTTTATCATGCTGAATATATATATATATATATATATATATATATTCAATACTTAGTCTCACATATATTAAAAAGATCTGATTTTTAAAATTATATTTTAAATCTTGATTTTTGATTTTATTAGTGGCTAAAAAATGATAAAGCTCAATCTAAATAAAAAAATTCATTATTTAAAATTTGATTTAAAAAATATCAAGTAATCTTGACTTGATCTTCGCTGTAGTGTATAAATATGGATGCCCCCTCATGGGTCTTTTCTTAATCTTTCCTATATTTCTGGTTATTTAATTTGAAAATATATATGACTTTTTGCTGTCAAATAATACTCAATTTGAAATCAATCGAAAATAACATATATAAATTTTTCAGGGTATGACCATGTTAACCTTAATAGCAGGAGTCCATTCCTTGAGACCCTCACACTGTCCCCAATTGGCTCATCAAGCCCATGTGAGCATCCATCAAGGCTTCAATATTCAGTCCTATATGCAGCAGTAGCTCTGGCTTCACTAGGAGTGGGAGGCAATCGCTATACAATAGCGACAATTGGTTCCAATCAGCAGTTTGACAATGTTAAGGACCAAAGATATTTCTTTAACTGATATGTTTTGGCCTTGTCTGTTTCCACTATCATAAGCTCCACTGCCGTCGTGTATGTTCAGGACAATGTTGGCTGGGGATTAGGGTTTGGGATTTGTTTGTTTTCAAATGCTATTAGTTTAGCATTGTTTTATTTGGAAAATCATTTTACCTGAAAATTAAACTGAAAGGAAGCCCATTCGTGAGCATAGCTAGGGTGGTGGTTGCTAGGGGTAGGCAAAAACCGAACCGGACCGATAAAACTGACTGAACTTAATTGGTTCGGTTATGTTTAGTTTGGTTTTCCATACTGATTCGGTTTGGTTTTTTAATATAAAATTAAAAGTGGTCGGTAAGGGTGGCGAGTGGGTAAATTTTTACCCAACCCAACCCGAACCGAACCGAACCGATGCTCATTTTTTTAGCCATCTTACCCGAGTAGAGTACTACTCCTAACCCTCAATCTAATTTCCCAAAAACTAAACTTAGTAGCAGCACAATAGCCGCCACCCGCAAGCCAGCAAACCCCATGCGACCCTCCCCCTCCCTTCCTCCCTCGTCGCTAGCTCGCCTCGTAACAACCTGTGGCACTGTTGCCACTCGTCTTCTGAATCTGCAGCTAGCAACCCGCGCTGTTGCTCGTCTTCTGACCCTACCCGAGTACTCCCTACCCTCCCTCCCTCCCTCCCTCATCATTTGCTCACCATGCAACAACCCGCGTCATCGCCACTCGCTAGTCAACCTCATCGCTTCCATTTCCTTTCGGTTCAGCAACCCTCAAGCAAGCCGACGCAGATGCAGCTCCTCGATGCCGCCTCCAGCATCGTGCCAACCAGACCGACCATGGTCAGTTCGGTTTGATGATCTGTTTATGCTCCATGATCAGTTCGGTTCGATTTGTAACCCAACCTAAACCGCTCAGGTCAGTTCGCTCCAAAAACATGCCCAAAACCGAACCTAACCGACTCGACTTGTGCCCACCCCTAGTGGTTGCAGCTATTTGGAAAAGGAAAATGGCAATAAGTTACAATGAATCGGATTGCTACTTTGGAACTGAAATGTCAAAAATGGGTCATGGTGCACCAACTGATCAAAGTTTCAGGTTAGACCTAGCTAATTTTTTCTTGCAATGGTGCTAGAGACACCAAAATATTTATTAAATTTATTTATCAAAATGATACATATAAAAATATTATTAGTTAACATATTCATATAATTTAAATATAAATAAGTGAAATCTAAGTGAATTAAAAAATAAACCAATTAATAAGCCATATTATTTGGTAAACAAATTTGGTGAATATTTTTGCATTTATAAGCTTAGTCTAGCAGTTTAATAATTGAAAATATGAATATTTTAGTAACTATAACATTATTATTTATCTAGTATGACTTTTTTTTAAAAAGTAATAATAAGATACTTATTATCTAGGTATCTACTTCTGATTATAGTGGACGATATACATTGCCAAGGTTAACTCTCTCTTTTGGTCCCCATTTATTATTGCACAAATTCAATGTTTCCTACATAATTTTAGCAATATAGTTCACTTGATAAAAATTAATCTTATTTGTTCACAAAAAATAAGAAAAGAAAAATCCTATATATATATATATATTATTTTTTTTTGAGTTCTAACATATTTATTATAATATGGGAGTTGAAAATTTTACTTGAAAAGTATTAATATGTGGCTCATATAGATATAGCAAAAAGAAATACAATGTTAAAAATACATAGGATGTTGTGAAAATTTTAATTTTCAATAAATATATATGCTCTTAAAACGATGAACTCAAAAATTAAAACTAAACCATGTATATACATTATTCCATGCATGCAGATTCTTGAATCGTGCAGCGTTAAAAACAGATAATGATAGAAATTTCGATGGCACTTATAAAAAATCATGGAAGCTATGCAGTGTAGAAGAAGTAGAAGACCTCAAAACTCTAATCAGAATCATCCCAATATGGTCTGCTTGCGTTATGGTATCCACCACCATTGCCATCTCTGGCAATCTCACAATCCTCGAAGCCCTAACCATGAACCGAGACCTGGGTGCCACAAAATTCAAAATACCTGCAGCGTCCTTCGTTGTCTTCGGCCTTATATCCACAATTATCTCAATCATAATTTTCAACCGAGCCTTAATCCCTCACTGGGAAAATCTAACCCATCACTCTCCAACACCCCTTCAACGTCTAGGGATTGCCTACATCATCAACATTATTTCATTGGTTAGTTCGACCCTAATTGAAACCCAAAGATTGCATACGGTTTGGACCAATGGTCTAACACACCGGCCCGGTTCAGTCGGATAATATGTTTTGGATATTGGTAGTGATTGCGGTGTTGAATTCTGGGTACTATTTGGTATGTGCTAAGTTATTCGAGTACCAAAATGACCATAATGGTATTGAGGACGAGAATAATTTGGAATTCATTGCTCACTGACTAGAAGTAGTTGCGTAATTTTATAATCCTAGAGCACATCGTGCTCTTTAAAAGTATGTAAGGACCAACTTTTGTCAAAAATAAATAAAAAGTGTCTTCAAAGAAATTTTTAAAAAATAATAATAATAAAGAGTAGCCCCTCTCATTCCATATATAGTAATATATAACAGCATGAAAGGACAAAGGTTTATTTTGCAATGATATACCACCATCAAGATAATTTTTTTTGAATCTGGTGACACCATTTCTTTAATGTATTGTTTTTATGAAGCATAAATCAAGAATTATGATTTGATTGTCTATAATAATACTCTAGTTATATATTGTTTTTATGAAGCATAAACTCTAGTAACGATTTTGCACTGCCCATTGGATTTAGGTTTTAATCGAACAAAAACATAAATTAATTAAGGAAGCACAATATAGTTAATTTGAAAACTCTTCAAAGTTAGAAATTGATATATGAGTGTGGAAAACAGAACCCTCATTTGAATATTACTTCATCAAACCTTGCACTTATAATTATAAATACTCGTTAACATTCTTGAATTGGTTAGTTGTTCTCTATTTGAAACCCAAAGATTGCATGGGGTTTGAACCGTAGCACACGGGTCCATTTCAGTTCAAACAATGGCATACCGGTCCTTTTTGGGCATTGTTCCCGTACAATGTTTTTATTATCAAGAGTTTCCGAAATCTCTAACAACAATGATGTCTTTGATCATGACCGGAATAAGATTTTATCTGAGGACTATTTACTTCGCTATAAAGAAGAGAATAATTTATATTTTAATTGCTCATAGTCAAACCAGTCAGGAAGTTTAATATTAAGTATTTTTCAAGTCCCAAGCGACCCCATAGTTCTGACAGAAACATAAATTAATTTGAGAACATTTCAAAATTTATTATCAATATAAGAGTTTGAATTATCCATCAAACATTGTACTTTATTGTATGTATGTGTATGAAAATTCTCTTATTCAGATCCTGGACGAAAACTAAAGTTGAGGAACAGCTTATATAATTAGCATCGCCATTATATAATTTGTGACTTTAATTAGCTGAGGATTCTGCATAAAAAATCTCTTATCTGTGTGTGTGTCGTCTATATATATATAAATAAAGCAAACAACAAATTAATTAAGGTTGTGTTGGTTCGGATGGTGAACCAGGTTGAGAAACAGCAGGCGAAGATAATTTGTGTGGCGACCTGACTTGTTTACGTACATATTTTCTAGCCCAAACATGTTTCCCATTGATGGAGAATTTGGCTTTGCTCTTTCCGCTGAGAACTATTCCAATGTCCGAAACCGACCGAACGACGAGTCGTGCATAGAGAGGCTGGTCCTCCGACGACACTACTCCTTGCATATATATGTAATCAATTACATTATCTCCAAATTTCCTGCCCCATCAAAATCAAAAGTACACCAACATTATATTTATTTTAATTTCACATCCTTTTTATAAAAAAATAAATAAATTTTTTGGCTTACTCAGTGATGAATTCTTTGACTTCAATTTCAGAAATTGGGTAGCCTTTAGAGAACGTCAAGAAAATAGTCCTATCATCAACAGGCACGTACTCTCTAATTGTTTCTTTTTGATCATCACAACCATCACCGCCACTGCTAGGCTCTCCAATATTAATATCCAGCTGTCGTAAACGACACAAAGTAGTAAGATCCCCAATTCTCGGGAATTGAGCAAGATCGGAGGCATGATCAAAACCGGCATGAACGTAGGGATAAATAATATTGGAATTAGGTACGATATTATTATTATTATCAGCGTAGTAAATTAAGCGGTGGGCTTTCTTCTCCTGAAGTCGCTGCAAGATGTCCGAAAAGGCTCTGAAGCAGACCTGGTCGAGCATCCTGGTGACGCCGCGGATGACTGCGATTCGGTTGTCGAAGAAGAATCTGAGGCTCAACGACCCCGTTTTGGTCATGCGCCGGAGAAGAGGAATGTCTGCTGGGAGATCAGTAGAAGTGTGATTGATGAAAGGGAAGCAATCGCTCTCGGCGCAGATCAGAGCGAGGACGGTCTCGTCGGCGATGGACCGGAGAAGGGGATCGGGGAACTGGAGGAGGAGGCGGGCCACGAAATGGAGGTCGCGTTCGGAGTGCTCGAGCCAGAGCCAGAGAGCCATTATCTGAGTCGACTCGCCCGGGTCGCGGTTGAGATCGAAGACGAGGCGGGAGAAGAGGCTGCGGTCGATGGAGTGGAACATGTTGAACTGTTCCTGAGTCACCGGGACGGAGTCCGTGGAAGCGGTGAAGAACGAAGACGAAGACGACGCCATTGGAAGTGCGACGGTGGTGGCGGGAAGGAGGGAGGGGAGGGTTTTGTAGGGGTTTCATGGGACGCCATTCGCGACGTTTGGAGGAGAAGAGCGTGACTGACTGTTTGGGAATGAAACGGCGCCACTGTTACAGAAATGGAAGAAATTATTTGAATTTTAGGTGACGCGCGGCAAATGCTTTCTTTTTTGGGTTATCTTCTCAGCGTAGAGTGTAAGAGTTTATTTATTTATTTATTTTTCAAACGCCAACAGTTGGAAACTTTCGCGTGAAGCCGTGTACGCTTCGAAACGGCGTCGTGAGTTGGGTTTGAACTGTGTCGCTGATTTGCAAATTTTGGCGGGAAAGCGGTTTGAACTGTGTTGTGGTTAGGACCATTATTGTTTGGAAAAATTGAAAAAATTAAAAAAAAAAAATCTGTGAAATTCTAACAAAATTTATGTACAGAAATTATGGAAATATCTATTCAAATATTTTTCTGCAATTATTTTTATCATTTTAAAAATATTATTAATGTTGTTTATAAAAGTTTAAAACATAAGATCTAGAATTTAATTTTTTTTCTTTTTTACATAAATTAGTTATCAAAAAATATAGAATGTATGTGTCTTATAATCATTTTTAAATTTCAATCCTATGATAGAGAAATATTTGATATTTCTATAAATAACAAAATTGGATTCATACTTGGGAGGACATCACCGTAGTTCAAATAAGTCGATTTTATTATTTTATGATAATTTTAAAGTATTTTAATTTTTTTAATTTTTTTTTCTAAAAAATAGTAATATATTTTAATAATTCAAATTTATTATCATTAATATTGTAGTATCATCAATATTGTAATCTAAAAATATTAAAAGTATAATTTATTAAAATAATAATATCTAAAAAATTATACATGTGCTGTGCCTCATTTTTAGTTAGGTCTTCCCATAGCTCCACGTGCAATCAGCTCCATCAAGCTCGCCAATCAGCTCCATCTAGATCTACAAAAAAGTTTCAACCCTGCATCATCTGACGATGACATGTAGCTTTAGGACAAAATATTTGAAGGCTTTTAGCATGTGAAATAGGCTCCATTTGGAGGCTTTTTTCTTCCTGAACCAGTCTCTCAACCCATTCATTTAGTTGGGCCTTTGATGGTTTGTGTTCGTAAATTACTTATGGTTTCTTTTTAATGATTTGCAAAATGGAATAGATAGTTGCTGGTGGAGTCACCAGCGTTTCCCTTTCGATACCAAAGTAAGCTATGGGTATGTGAATAAACTAACTCTCCTCCATTCTTTACAAGCTCACAAAAGGGTGTAAAAATCAGTATTTTAAAAAGCATACTTAAACATGATGCGTTTAGATAATGCCTTGTATAGCAGAAAAATCTTACAAAAAAAGTTAGACATTATGTTGATCGCTTAATGCGTGCCTAGGAGGCAAAAGGGATCAAAATTCTTTTTTAATTTTTTTAAGATTATTTAAAAAAAAATCCATAAGATTAGAAAAAAAATAAAAATAGTGAAAAAATAGTGTTAATAAATGGAAACTTTTTGTAAAGATTGAGTTTTTATTTATTTATTTAGTTAAAAGAAATGTATAAGAATTAAAGATTAACGAGATAGAAAAAAATTAATAAAATAATAGACCTTTTAAGCAAATGGTGTAGACACCGCACCAATACTGTTGCAGTTGCAATCACATTTTTTTCTACACCCATGTTTTCAATTTTCCAAAGGCTTAAAAGAAAGAGAGTATTCAAATACACCCTCTGTGGTTCTGTATAATTCCAAATCGAACTCTGTAGTTTTGTATAATTCAAGAATACCCCTCACGTTGTTCTGACTTAATATGATTGTCCATGTCAGAGGGTAAAATGTCCAAAATACCATAGTATTGATTAAAATAATAATAAATTTTGAAAATTTGAAAAAAAAAATTGAAATCGATTTGACAGTTGACCATTACTGTGTAACGGTCACAAAACTACCTATATATAATGTACAATGCAATTTTAAAGACACCCTCTGTAAGTGAAAAATTACTCATTATCAATTTTTTTTCTCCAACCAGCATAACCATAACCACATACCAGTTGTCATTTATTTTCTCATAATCAAGTTTGCAAAAACACCCCTTCAACTGCCAATTTTTCTCCTAACAGAAAATTCACATAGCAAGAAATTTAGAAAATGCATTCATTAACTAGTAGCAACAATATAAACGGTAGCATCATCAAGTTCAAGAACAGAAGGTGTCAATGTGGAAGGAAAGCTGGTATAAGAATTTCAGAGTCAACAAGAAACCCATCTAAACTGTATTTTTTCTGTTTATAGAGAAAATGCAACTATTACAGTTTTTGGACTCCTGATGATGAAGAGTTTAGCACAGATGATGATGCAATTAAGGGAAAACTATCCCGACCATCCAATGAGGCAAGTGAAATGCAGATCAAAAAGGAGATTAAAGCATTGGAAACAAGGGTGCAAAAAATGGAGGCAATGCAAGGTTTAATGAAGGTCATTATGTTTATGTTTGTTTTGCTCATTGTTGTATTTGCATTTGCATTTGCAATGAAAGTTATGTAACAAAGTGAATATTACATTTGCAATGAAAGTTATTGAACAAAGTGAATATTGCATTTGCAATGAAAGTTATGGAATAAAGTAAAAACAAAATATATTGAAATAAACCTCATCAAGTGAATATTGCAGTTACAATCTAGATTTCTATAAATATAGGGGATACAACCCCATTCGTCACCCTAAAGGCCATCACTAACTATTTCTATGATGTGTCTTAAAAAAAAGGTGGGTCACAGCTACAACCAATATATACCCATCCTAAAGCTATATGACTCAAAAAAATGGCTCTCCACATAGCCCATCTAATTCCATTTACAGCTTTTCCATTTACAGTTGGCATGTAGTTACAATAACAAAAAATGATCCAAAAATACACCTTTGCACAACATAAACAAAAAAACAACCATTCAAAAACCATGCACTCACTTGATGACAAAAGGCAGCAACCAAGCATTTATAGCTATTTGTATTGCTACTGTGTTAAAGGACCTGCTTCCCCATCTCCTTGCTACAAAAATAAGAGAAATAGTATGAACAATAATTAAATTTTAATAGCTTCAAGTATTCATAAAGTTTTGTAAATAATAAAGAATTAAGTGATAAAAATACCTTAGTGGTCTTCGATCTCTTTAAATTTTTTTAATAGCTTATTCTATTATGACCAAGACCTTTGCATATGCCACATTTCAAAGTAATGGACCTAGTATTCTTTGCTAGCTCATCTGGCTCTCTCCTACAAATTTTTGGCCTACCAGGCTGCTTTCTCTTCTCTGGTAGTAATACAGATTCAACCTCAATATTCGGCCACGAGCTCTCATCTGGAATTTGGTGGATTGCAGTGTTGTAAGTTTGCAAGTATGTAGACGTCTTCAAGCTGATATCAACATACTCAGTAGAGTCTTCTCTCTTGTACATAATGCATGCCATGGCATGCTTGCAAGGAATCCCACTTATATGCCAACCTCCACATTGATAGGATGCTTTGCCCAGATCAATAATTGAAACTGTAATCTCATCAATAACTTCAAATTCATTATTTGTTGCCCAAATCACCTCTAAGTGTCTCCCAACCTTTTTTATTTGGTCAATCTTCTTCAAGACTGTAGGAGGAACATATGTAGTCCACTTATTTGCCCGATTCTTCATTTTCTGGATCTTTCTCATTAATTTTCTTCTAATTTTCTCTAGCAATGATAACACTGGCCCACACCTTTCCATGCTTAAGCTGACTGTTCCAAGACTCAGTCATGTTGTTGGTACAATGGTCATTCTTGATTGGCATATCAAACAAATGTCTACTCCAATGACAAGGTGAAATTTTTTTGATCTAGTCATATGATTCCTAACTTATATTCCTAAATTGTTCCATTAAAAGCCCAAAGTCCCTTGGATTTATGGATCTGGAAGCCCTCCAGAATAGTTTCCCCACCATAACACTAGGAAATATATTCTTAAAATTAGCAGAAATGTGCCTCATGCAAAATCTGACTGGTGAATTTGGGAAATGGATAGCAAAAATACCCAAAATCCCTTTTTGCCTATCACTCATAAAAGTTATCAGCCAAATTTTGTACCCCAATGTACTCCATCAGTAATTGCAGAAACTAGCCCCAACTATCGAGGTTCTCACCTTCACTAACAGCCACTGCCAATGGAAATAAACCACTGTTGGCATCCAATGCAATTGCACTTAATAGCATACCACCAAAATGACCTTTCAAGTGGCAGCCGTCCAAACCAATGAATGGTCTACAACCATTAAAAAATCCATCCCTTTATGCTGGAAAGCTTAAAAAGAACCTTTTAAAATTAGGGTTCTCATTGGGCACATTCCTTGTGCATGACACTACGGAGAGTGTTACAGGATTCATAACTCTCAACACATTAGTATACTTGTACATCTTATCATAGCTTCCTATATGGTCACCACTGAAGCTATGGAGAGCTATCATTAGCTATCCATAGCTTTTGCTTTTTGCACTTAACTGTACACAGTCTCCTTAACTTCAGAGCTATGGTTTTGATGTCCATATTTAGATTACATCTGAAGTCATCCCCTAACTTCATAGCTATCCAAGTGGCTGTGACACATGTATTTTTTTTGAGTCTTGTACAAGTATGTTTAGGATTGTATGTTTTGAGCTAAAATGTCTTATTATCGGGTATGAGGGATGCATGTGCTTTCCAAGGGCAGCCTGACTATTAGCATCTAACAGTCATTATAGTCCTCTCATTTTTCATTCTCAATATCTCAAAACCTCGATCTATGGAAAAATCCCTTAACACATTTCTATAATGGTGTATATCTTGAAAAACCATCCCTTTTTCCAAATTCATTGTCCGTCGTTCATTGGGGTCAAAGGATTTCCTTTTCAACTGCCTAGACATCTTTCTAGGTAGATCTTCATCCTCCGAGTCAGTCCCAATAAGCCCTTTACTGTCATTAGACTGATATCCCACTGAAACTTCACT
Source organism: Ochetophila trinervis (assembly GCA_003254975.1). Classification (NCBI taxonomy): domain Eukaryota; kingdom Viridiplantae; phylum Streptophyta; class Magnoliopsida; order Rosales; family Rhamnaceae; genus Ochetophila; species Ochetophila trinervis. The sequence continues at coordinate 113,303 of QANX01005315.1, read as the reverse complement.
ATCAGTCTCCTTGTCCTTACCATTTCCATCTTCATATCCAACCACTCCTTATTCTTCTCTTTCATCTTCACTCCATTTAAACTCCTCATCTGGATCAAACTCACTATCAAGGTCAGGATCTAGTTAGGGAATATGTTTAGGTTGAGTAACAGGTTCAAGTTGGGAAACAAGTTCAGGTTGGGGGAGTGATTCAGTAGATGGTTGAAACTGAATTCAATAAAGCTTTGGCAAGGAGCATGGGCATGATATGTGCATGTGTCTTCCCCAGCATCACTAACACTATCACTATCAGCCAGTGATAAAGGATCAATGATTGGGGTATATGAGTTAGTATTTTCATTAGGGTCATTAAATTGGGGGGTCATTTTCTAGTTGGGTAGGTCTAGGGGCTGAATGTGCAGATAATAACTCATCCAGATGAGTAACTTGCAATGCAAGTAAAGTGCACTCAAAATGGATAAGATCTAAATTTTTTTTTTCCTAAAACTTAGTAAACAACTCCATTAACTCTCTATCACTAGATATCATGGTCTTATAATTGTTAATCCAAGGTAACCTAGCTTCAATCTCAAACCTTTCATATGTCATAATTCTTCTACTACAAGCCCAAATCATTACCTCATTTCACAAGCAGACTATACCATACTTATCTTCCTCAATCTCAATTGGGCCATATTGGCACCCTAAGAAGTCTACCATAATCAGAAATGTCCCCATGACTTCCTAAAAGATGACAAAGCAAAGACAATTATAAACAATAAAAATTCAGTCACCATTAAACATAAATAATCCTTAAACTGATAACCAAACAACTTCAACAATCTCCTAAATAATCCTAACCTCGTATAACCAAGCAAACTTGTATTTGCGTTTCCATAAACTTATAACTAACCAAACAATTATCTGCATTTCCATAATCAGATCATAACCAAATAATATTTGCATTTCCATAAACACTTAATAACAAAACAATATTGCATTTCCCTAAACACTTAATAACAAAATAGTATTGCATTTTCATAACAGATAACTAACCAAACAATATTGCATTTTCCTAAACACTTAATAACAAAACAGTAATGCATTTCCCTAAACCCATAACTAACCAAACAAGATATGCAGTTTCATAAACAGATAACTAACAAAATAGTATTTAATTTAAATAAAGAGAAAGAAAACAAACTAACCTTCATTGCAAAAGACTGATTTTTCCTCGACTTCAATGAATGCAAATCTATAAACCAAAGAAAGTAAAGATTTAGTTAACAGTACAAATTATCACTTTTAGTAAACACATTTAACTAATATAAAGCCCAAAGGATACTTAAATTGGTGCACACGTAAAAGAACAAAAGAAAAAATAAAAACTTTGACACCAAGCAGAAACATACAAACTAGTGGTCAATTTCAAGAACCCCAAAACTTTGAAAATAATAAAAAAAAATAAATGAAATTTCCGAACTCATTCTCTTTGCTAATCAATCATATATAGGAAGAAAAATAAGAAAAAAAAATTTCAATGTAGTAATCAAATGATGAAATCAATTATTGGAAAAAAAATCTTAAACACTAAAAAAATAATAGAATAGAACTCGGGAGTTTCAGTGTCAACTTGAAAACAAAACCCATACACTTTCCTGAAAACAAAAAAACTTATAGAAACAATAAAACAAATAGAAAAATGCCAAAAATTTCTGTAATTTTTGTAAACAAATACAAAGGAACAAAAACTTACTGATTCAAGAACCCTAAACCAGAGAAAACAAATGAGAAAAAAAAGAGAAAATAATAACTTACAACGCTTCATTTTCGTGATGGAATACCATTCGTCTCATCTCTTGTTCTTGTTTTTTTATTTTATTTTGTATTGTGGGTTAAAACCAAGTGTATTTGAGAAGATTTATGTGAAAAGGTTTGGTGGAAATGGAGGTGTATTTGGTGCGAAAATGTTCCTTCTCTCAGGTGTGTTAGGGGTTTTTTTTTTTAAGCAAAGCTAGAAGAAGAAGAAACCTGTAGAAGAAGCTTCACTATCTGTCTTGAGGAAGACATCGTTTCAGTTAATCCACTGACATAAGGGGTTAAATGACCAATTACCCTTCCGTCGTTATTTTTAACATATATTTTTTTACAGTGAGCGATGTTCTTGAATTATACGGAACCACAGTTCGATTTGGAATTATAAAAAACCATGAAGGGTGTATTTGAAATTCTCCCTAAAAGAAAAGGCTTTCCAGCTGGCCATAATTGCACTCCACTTGCCCCAAACATATTTAAAAAAAATTAAAAAAGAGTAAAATATAACATAAAAGAAGTGGGTTGTACAGTTTAGTTACACAAACCAAATAAAATAAATAAAAAAACAGAGTCTTCCCGTTTTCTTTCTATATGGAGCTCTAAAATTCATGGTATTTGTTTTTTTTTTCTTCCTCTTTCTTCTTCTTCTTCTTATTATTCTTCTTTTTCTTCTTCTTTTTCTTCTTCTTCTTCTTCTTATTTGTTTTTCTTTTTTATATTCTCTTCTTCTTTTTCAAATATGACAATTGTGTCTATTTGTTGGCCACTTGATGTAAAGATTAAATAATTATTTGTATTGTGTATTATTTGTATGTATAAGTGTTTCAAAGGCTAGTTTAGTTGTACATATTTTTTTAGTTTGTGTTATAGCCTTCTAGGTGTTTGATAAAATGTGTAAAAGAGATTATTTACTTTAAATCTTTTAATCATTCTTTGGTTTAAAAAACACTTTTGATTATTACAATGTAATTAAATTATTTTTCATATGCATGTTTTACACTTGTATTTAGTAATGTTAGTTTGTTTTATTGAACTAAAATTTTAAATTGCACATATTGTTAAATTTTGTAGGAATTAATGGAACAAAATAAATCTTTTATAACATCTAATTCTAGTGGCAATGAACTAAAAAAAGACTCCGGAGATGTTGGATAGAAAATCACGGTTCTTGTAGATCCTAGTAATGCTAATGATGAAAAATGCATATTATGTGGTAAAGTTACAAATGCAGGAAAGCCACAAAACCCACATAGCCGGTATCAAGGGGAAAAGTGTGAAACCATGCCATAGAGCAAGTGAAGAGCAAAAAGCCAAATTTTGTGGCGCTTGAAGAGAACTAGTTTAAAATGGTAGAGAAGCTATTGAACGATGCTAAATTAAGAGATGATGTGATTATGTCTTTGTCTACACATGAGGAAGAAGAAGAAATTTGTATTATTGAAGGAAGGCCAAGGAAAAGACCTATTAATGTGGGTCTCATGGATCAATTTGCAAGGCCAATCAAAGTTGATGATGCTTATATGAAAGCAAGTAAAAAAATGAAATAACAAAATGTCAATGATGTAATTTCTAAGAAAAGATTAGTAGAAGTTCATCAATATTTGGCAAGATGGGTATATGAAGCCGGGATTCCTTTTATTGCCATTGACAATGATAGCTTCAAAAGATTTGTTGAAGCTATTGAACAATATGGTATGGGCTACACTCATCCTTCTCAATATCAACTAAGGGAGCCACGTTTGAAGGGAGAGGTGGGAAGAACAAAAGAAATACTAAAGAAGTAAGAAGAAGAGTGGAAAAATAATGGGTGTTCTATCATGACTGATGCTTGGAGTTATAGAAAAAGAAGAAGCATCATTAATTTGTTTGTGAATTGTAAACTAGGAAACACATTTTTTTCTTCAAAGGAAGCTTCGGATAATGCTCACACCGGTTAATATATATTTGACTATGTTAATGAATGTATTAGAGATATTGGGCAAGAAAATGTGTTTCAAATTGTGGCCGACAATGCTTCCAATAATATGGCCGCCGCAAATTTGTTAGCATTAGAAAGGCCTAACATCTTTTGGACATCATGTGCCACTCATACCTTAAACCTTATGCTTGAAGGAATCTCTAAACTTCTCAGCTTCAAAAGAGTGATTGATAAGGTCAAATCTTTTACTATTTTCATCTATGCACATTACAAGACTTTGGCATTGATGAGAAATTTTACAAAAAAGAGAGACTGTTCATCCAAGAGTAACTAGGTTTGCAACTTATTTCCTAACATTGCAAAGTTTTCTTGATAAAAAACAAGAATTGAGAAATATGATAACAAGCAATGAATGGGATAACACTAAATGGTCAAGGAGAAAAAAGGGAAAAGAAGCAATTGATATTGTTTTTCCCAATGATTTTTTGTAACTCAATAGTATTGTGTTTGAGGAAATTCACTCCTTTAGTGAAAGTTTTTAGACTTGTTGATGGGAAAGAGAAGCCTTCAATGGGCTTTGTTTATGGAGAGCTACTAAAGGCAAAGGTGACATTAAAAAAAATATTGAAGAAGGAATGTGACTATATGCCAATCTTCAAAGTTATTGATGCAAAAAGTAAGGATTATCTTGATAGTCCACTTTTGTACAACGACGTACTTTTTAAAATCTATTTTATTACTTCAAGAACTCACATCCATTGATAACAAATAATGTGATCAATTGTGTTGAGAAGTTGTTTCCCTATCTTCAAATGCAACATCATGTGATAAATACGGAGCTACAAAGATACACTAAAACATAAAGTGCATTTGAAAAAACATAACTAGCAATAAGTGGATGAGAGAATAATAATACAAATTATAATCCGAGTATGTTAATATTATTCTATTTTTTCTTTTGTGTTAATATATTACACACACTATATATCATATAACAATTTTTTTCACTATCTTTCTTTTATATATAATAGTTAATAGGAAATGAAACACCAAATTTAAAAATAATGGCAAAAAAAATCCTTTGTTTAACTACTAGATCCTCAAGGTGTGAAGAAATTGGATTGTGCTTGAAAGAGTAAGTACTAATTAGTAATTACATTGTTACTTACTAAATTATTACTTTGCTAATTGTAATGAGGTACTAGTTTAATCATTTATAAAGTATACTAAATTTTTATAACTTCTTTATATGTGCACACCAAGAAGAGAAATAGACTAGACACCACAAAGATGAACTATCTAGTATATGTTCAATTTAATGCAATATTAATGAACAAGAAAAAGAGGAACAATAAATTAGAGACTCTACTAGTGAGTCATGGGTTGTTGTGGGTTCTGATGATGATGAAAATTATGATGAGATATAGAATGATATCTTACTACCTAGAAAAGGATCTAAAAATGCTCAAGTTGAAATTATTGAGCCCGAGGAAAATGATTTTGTATCGTATGGCACATAAGATGAGTTAGATTAAAAATGTAGATATTGAATTGGAGTCCAATAAAGAATAAGACAAGGGTTAGATCATGGTGATTCCTTTTATATTAATCTAAAGTAAATATTAATCTAGCAGTTATTAAGTAATTGTAGATTTGAAGTATATATATTTTGAAATTATTTTTTTGTTGTAAACTTGGAAAGTATGAATTTCTATGAATCTATCATGAATAGGTAATGCTAATTTATATTTATTGCATATATAACTGTGATATAGACTTATTACAAAACAAAATGGTGATATAGAATTATATATATTTTAACATTCAAAATATGAATTATTTTGTGTATTTAGTAGTCTTATAATAATTAAAATAATAATATAATAGTAAAACGTCTTATTATGCCTAGGCTTCACCTAAGCTCGTAAGGCTTGAAGCTTGACTTCGCAGCCTTACTATGCCTTATGCCTTTTAGAACACTGGTAAAAGTAGTGAGAAATAAATATATGTTTGTGTGAGGAAGATAACCAACAAGGAAAATGTGTGAGTTAATATCTAATCACCAAAGTGTAAAGAAAGGGGTTAATGGAATGGATGAGCAAAAACATCGTCTTAAAGGTAAATGAAAAAAATAGAAAGTTAGAGAGAAAAATTGGGTGCGGACTCCATAAAAAATTAAATCCTCCTTCTGTACCTATTCCTTTCCTTAAATATTTTTACTTGATGGCTATGATGCAAAGGGTTTCAACCTTACACCATATGTTGATGCCATGTGAAAAATAGGTGAGGGTTTTAGCATTTGAGATAGCCCCCACTTGGAAACTTCCTCTTTCACCCCACGACTCACTCCACATGCCTAGGTCGATCTCTTAGCCTCGGCTCACTCAGTTAAGCCTTTATTGGCTTATGTTGTTGAGTGACCTGTGGCTTCTTCTTGGTTATTTAGGTTATGTGCATTTGTGACTTTATCATATTTGGCCATCTAGCTTCTATAATTTTGGGACCCAAGACTCTTTTAGCCCATTAAGAAAAATCTCATAATAATAGCCCCCAAAATTAATCCAATTTTCAATTTGGCCAATTTTCAAAATGTGAGATAAACCTGCCTAGGTCATAACATTGTCCTAAAGGTAAATAAAATGGATATTTACACTAGAGATAAACCATGTCGGGTGTCACAAGTACATACCTTAACTTTTTTGTTTTGTTTTGCATTTTAATACATGAACTCGCCAAAGTGTATCACCGTTGGTACCTACATCGCTTTCCATCCAAAAAGACTGGTTAACCTCATGTGTGGGTCACATGCAGGGGAAAATATTGTCTTTTTACCCTCCCAAAATACTAGATTTCTCTCCCTTGTCTCTCATCCCTCATTCTCCCTATTTCTCTATTCTCTCTTTCCTAAAAATCCAGAATTTTTTTTACATAAAAACATATTTTTTCTCTATATAATTTGTATTTTAGACTAAATTTATATTATTATATGTTGTAATTTGTTTGTGGTTGAAAATGGTAGAAGATTGCATCATTAATTTGGCAAAATGCTCATAAAATGGCACAAAAGAGATCTTAAACCCATGCATTATTTAATTTGAGTTGGGTATGAAATTTTAGTGGATACTGTACCAAATTGACCCATAGGCTTCATTGGAAATGAAAAGACGAAGCCAATGGGATAAATTCCAACAGGTCAAACAACCCGTCTCAAGGTTGGAGACGACCCAAATGGTGCCGTTTTGGAATATTAAAATGACGCCGTATTGATTAGCATCAATTTTTATTATTATTATTAAAGCATCAAAACAGTATCATTTTGAGAGACCAAAACGACACTATTTTAGGTCGTCCCCAACTTTGAGATGGGTTGCGGGTCTATACGACTTAGTTGTTTGATCCGCTGGAGTCTTATGATTCTGGCCACCATTTTTTGGCCAAATTTGTCCCATTGGCTTCGTCTCTTCATTTCCGATGAAATCCAAGAGTCAATTCTATCTCAAAACCACTAGAAATTCAAAGCCAATTCAAAACACATAAGTTTTGTGTTTTATTTAGAGAGAGAGGAGAGATTGTGAGATAGCAATTTTTGGTTTTTAGGAAAGAAATAAGATAGTAAGAAGTAAAGGGAGAGAGGAGAGAGCAATATGGTATTTTAGAGGGTAAAAAGACTATTTTCCCCTGCATGTGACCCACACTTGAGATTAACGAGGGTTTTTGGACGGAAAGAGACATCGGTACCAATGGTGATACACTTTGGCGAGTTCAAGTATTAAAATGCAAAAACAAAAAAGAAGTTAAAGTATCTACTTGTGACACCCGACATAGTTAAGGTATCTCTGGTGTAAATATCCCTAAATAAAAGTAAGAGAAAGTTAGAGAGATAAAAAGGGCGCGGACTTCAAAAGAAATGATATCTCCTTTTCATAACTACTTCTTTCCTTAAATATCTTTAATTGATAGTTATGATACAAAGGTAGATCATATGGTGGATACATATGGTATTAGAAAATAAGTGAGAGTTTTAGCATGTGAGATAACCCTCACCAGGAGACTCTCTTTCACCCTCACGTGAATCACTCTACTTGCATGGGCCGGTCTCCTAGCCCTAGCTCACTCAGTTGGACTTTTTGTGGCTTGTGTGGGTGAGTGACTTGTGGCTTCTTCTTGGTGATTTGGGTCAAATACATTTTTGACCTTTTCATTTTTGGTCGTTTAGCCTTTATAATTTTTTTGACCTAAAACTCTTTTAGCCCATTAGAAAAAAACTCCATTATAATAACCCCTAAAATTGATATAATTTTCAATTAGGCCAATTTTCAAGATGTAGGATAAACTTGCCTAGGTCAAAACATTGTCTTAAGGGTAAGTAAAATTAAAAGAAAGTTTAGTGATAAAGGGGGCATGGACTAATTTTCTATTGGGCCAATTTTGAAAAATGGGATAAATAGGCCTACGTCAAAACTAGGGAGAGAAATGGGGCGCAGACTTTAAGAAAAATGATATCCCTATTCTATATCTACTTCTTTCCTTAAATACCTTTAATTGATGGCTATGATGCAAAGGTAAATCATATGGTGAGGACATGTGGCAAAAAAAAAAGGTAATGGTTTTAGCATGTTTGATAGCTCCACTTGGAGACTTCTTTCTTTACCCCCACATTACTCACTCCCCATGCATAGGCCAGTCTCCCAACCATAGCACACTCGGTTGGACATTTAGTGGCTTGTGTTGGTGAGTGACCCATAGCTTTTTTTTGGTGATTTAGGTCAAGTACATATATGATCTTGTCATCTTTGGCAATTTAATCTCTATAATTTTGGGGCTCAAAACATTTTTAGCCCATTAGAAAAACTCCAATAAAATAGCTCCAAAAATTGATTCAATTTTTAATTGGGCCAATTTTTAGAATGTAGGATGAACCTGCCTAGGTCAAAACATTATCCTAAATGGAAGAAAGAGAAAAGGGGCATGAACTCTAAGAAAAATAATATCTTCATTCCATACCTACTTATTTTCTTAAATATCTTTAATTGATGGCTAAGATGCAAATGGTTTCAACCCTACATCATCTGGTGAAGACATGTAGCATTAGAATAAATAGATAAGTGTTTTAGCATGTGAAATAGCCTTTATTTGGAGACTTCTTTCTTCACACTTACGTGACTCACTCCATATGTCTAGGTCAGTCTCCTAGCCTAACTCAGTTGGGCTTATAGTGGTTTTGTGTTGGTGATTGACCCATGGCTTCTTATTGGTGATTGTTGTAAAGTGCATTTGTGACCTTATCATCTTTAGCAATTTAACCTCTATAATTTTGGGGCTGATGACTTTTTTAGCCTATTAGGAAAAATTCATAACAATGGCCTCCAAAATTGGTTTAATTTTCAATTGGGCCAATTTTCAGAATGTGAGATAAACTTGCCTAGGTCAAAACATTTCCTAGGGGTAAAATAAAAAAAGAGAAAGTTAAAGAGAGAAAAGAAGTGCGAAATCCAAGAAAAATGATATCTCTCATCCATACCTACCGCTTTCTTTAAATACTTTTAATTGATAGCTATGATGCAAAAGATTTTAACCCTAAATAATCTGGTGAAGACATGTAGCATTAGAAAAAATAGGTGAGGCTTTAGCATGTGAGATAGCCTTATTTGAAAACTTACTCTTTCACTTTACATAACTCACTCCATATGCTTAGGCTTATCTTTCAGTCCTGGCTCACTCAGTTAGGCCTTTAGTGAATACTTTGTGATTCAGGCCAAGTGTATTTGTGGCCTTATCATCTTTGATCATTTAGCCTTTATAATTTTGATGTCCATGACTCTTTTAGCCCATTGGAAAAAAATCCATAAAAATAACCCCTAAAATTGATCCAATTATCAATTGGGCTAATTTTTAGAATGCGGGAAAAATCTGCCTGGGTTAAAAACATTGTCCTAATGGCAAAGGAAAGAAAAAAAAAAGGAGGCACAAACTCCAAAAGAAAATAGATTCCCCTTCTTTACTTGCTCATTTCCCTAAATATCTTTGATGGCTATGATGTAAAAGGTTTCAACCCTACATCATCTAGTGATTACATGTGGCATTACGGAAAAATAGGCGAGGGCTTTAGCATATGAGATAAGACTCACTTGGAGTCTTCCTCCTTTTCGGGCCGTTCTCCTAGCCTTGCTTTACTCAGTTGGGCCTTTATTGGCTTGTTTTAGTGAATGACCCTTAGCTTTTTCTTGGTGATTTGCAAAATTGGATGGTCACTGATATTACTCTTCTGATGCCACAATTAGCTATGTATGTGTGAATAAATTCACTATCCTCCCCTCCTTACAAGCTCATAAATGTGCAAAATTATAAGAGAGAAACATGTATATGTGATGACCAAAAAGGAAAAGGTATGAGTTAATATCTAATCACCAAAGTCCAAATAAAGAGATTAATTGAAGAGCGAACGGAAAAAAATATTGTCTTAAGGATCGAGGAAATGGGTCATGGACTCCAAGAAAAGTGAAAGTGCTTCAATCCTACCTCATCTAGTGATGACATGTGGTATTAAGGGAAAATAAGTGATGGCTTTAGCATGTGAGATAGGCCTGACTTGGAGACTTCCTTTTTCCCCATCACGTGACTCACTCCACACGCCTAGGCCAATCGTCCAACCTTGCCTCACTTAGTTGGGCTTTTACTAGCTTGTGTTGGTGGGCTGTGACTTCTTTCTTGGTGATTTGTGTCAGGTGTATTTGTGACTTTATCATTTTCAGCCATTTATCTTCTATTATTTTAGAGCCCAAGACTCTTTTAGCCCATTAGAAATAGTCCACAAAATTGATCTAATTTTTAATTAGTTCAATTTTCAGAATGCAAGATAAACCTACATGGGTCAAAAACATTTTCTTAAGTGTAAAAGGAAAAAATGAGAAATTTAAAGAGAGAAAATGGTTGCAGACTTAAAGAGAAATGATATCCATCTCTTTTATCTACTACTTTCCTTAAATACTTTTAATCCATGGCTATGATGCAAATAGTTCTAAGCCTATATCATCTGGGGATGACATATTGTATTAGGAGAAAATCAATGAGGGTTTTAGCATTTGAGGCAGGCCCTACTTGGTGATTTTCTCCTTCCTAGGCCAATGTCTCAGCCATGCCTCATTCAGTTCGGCATTAGTGGTTTGTGTGAATTAGTGATCCGTGACTTCTTTTTGGTGATTTGATATACAAGATAGACAGTCAGAGAGGTGCCGGTAGGGTCATTGACATATCCTTTTTGATGTCAAAGTCAATTATGTGTGTTAATAAACTTACTATATTCCCTTTTTTACTGGCTCAAAAAGGGTGCAAAAATTGTGCAAAAATGGTGAGAAATAAATTTTTATGTGTAAGGAAAATGACCCAAAAGAAAAATGTGAGTTAATATATAATCATCAAAGTGTAAAGAGAGAAATTAACTGAAGAGAGAATGAGCAAAAGCATTGTTATAAGGGTAAAGGAAAGAAGAGAAAGTTAGAGAGAGAAAAAGGATGCGGACTCTAAGTAAAATGAGATCCATTTTCCTTATCTACTATTTTCTTTAAATACCTTTAATTGGTGGCTATAATTCAAAGGGCTTCAACCCTATATCATTTGGTAATGACATGTGGTATTAGAAAAAGATAGGCGAGGGCTTTAGCATGTAAGATAGACCCCACTTGGAAACTTTCTCCTTCACTCTCATGTGACATACTCCATAAGCCTAGGCCAACCTCTTAGCCTTATCTCACTTTGTTGAGCCTTTAGTATTTTTTGTTGGTGTGTGAACTATGGCTTTATTTTTTGGTGATTTGGGTCAAGTGCATTTATAACCTTATTATCTTTGGTCATTTAACCTTTATTATTTTGGTGCCCAGGACTCTTTTAGTCCATTAGGAAAAACCTATAAAAATAGTCTCCAAAATTGATCTAATTTTTAGTTGGGCTAATTTTTAGAATGTAGGATAAACCTGACTGGGTCAAAAAATATTTCTTAAGTGTAAAGATAAGAATGAGAAAGTTAATGAGAGAAAGGGGTGCATACTTCAAGTAAAATGAGATCTCCCATCTTTACCTACCTTTTTCCTTGGCTTTTTTGCACTATTCCTCCTTGATTTATTTGAGTTTTCGCATTGTATACCCTGTACTATGGAATTGGCATTAATACCCTCTGAACAATGAAAAATTAAGCACTGGTGCTCCATATCATCAACTTTAAAGCATTAAGTGTCACATGACACTCATTTCCAGCTTGATTAAGGGGTAATTTGTCATAGTTAGTGCATCAATTAACTTTATTTAGGGAAAAAATATATTTAAGGTTTAATTCTAACATATTTTAAAATTGAATTTTAGAGCTCGCCCAGAAAACTATTGTGGCTGCAATCTAAGACTTGATTTTGTTGTGGCTCCAAATCCCCGAAGTGATTTTGCTTAAGGATTGATCAATGGTGCTTAGGCAGAAGAATGCGAAGGCACCAATTTACAGTAAGTGATTTTTCTAAGATTTCATACTTTTGGAAAGAAAAATTATAGATTTTTAAATGGGAAGCGTTTGTTGGTTTAGGATTATGTTTTGGAGTTTGTCTATGAAGTATAGGCTGGTTGGTTGTGGGTATGATGTTAAAAGTGTAACCATGTTTTTTTTGTTTGCTATATTGATTTGTGCATTTGTTATTGTGTGGATTCCTTTTGTTTGTGGTCCCAAAGAGAATACATTTTTTTTATTTGGTCATTGTCGGGTAATTGCTTATGAATGGTCATTGTCTCATCTGTTGCTTTTTATTTTTTTGTTTTTGTAGCTATATTCCATATTTTATATCATTGTTTATGCACTTATGTTTTTTTTTTGGATAATTTTGTGATCGTGTTTCAATTGTGCTATTAATTTAATGCATTTGTAACATTTAGTATATTAACTGAATAACATTGAATGCATTTGTAACATTTGGTATATTAATTGAATGCAACATCTAGTTCTTAATGCTTCTCTGTTAGATTTTACCATGGGGGTAATTTTGTTGAGAGGAAGGGAACATTGACAAATTTGGGTGGAACAATGGATTATTTTGATTACTATAACCCATATTACATGTCTCTTTTATATTTGAAAGAGATGGCAGAGGAATTGGCTTATAGTAATAGGGTAGTATTCTATCATAGGCTTAGAGGGGAAAATGTGACAAATGAGTGGATATATATTGCATTGGATGAGATATGCTATGAAATGTCTATTAATGTGCCTAAGGACATAGTGGTTGATGTGTATCGTAAATGTGTACATAGGCATTATTCAGATGAAGATGTTTTCATCGATGATGGTTCAACATCTATTAGGATAGAAGTATGAAGTACAAGTTTAGATATCTTTGGTGATGGTGTTTCTATTGGTGAGGGAGAAGGTATAGATTCTTTTAATATTATGCCTATCTCTGGTGATGATGTTTCTGTTGGTATGGGATAGGGTGTAGATGCTTTTAATTTTGGGCCTACTAAGTATTGTTTTGAAACCCAACCAGACCATGAAACACAACTTGGGCCTGCACCTTACACTTAAACTCAGCCTGTTCACCATACTGCAACCTAGTCTACTTACCAAACTGAAGCCCATACTGAACTTGAATTTGAATCTAAAAATGATGAATATGATAAGGAAACTGACTTTGTAGAGTTTGAATATGAGAACGAGGATGATGATGATATATTTTTTTGCTAAGAATGTAGATTTACAATTTCATGAAGATGTTAATAATGTGAGGACATTTGACAGTGACTCAGATGGAGATGAGGATGAGAATGAACTTAGGAGACTATATGGCTCGGATGAAAATAAGAATAGTAGTATTTCACCAATTTAACCTTAACATAGACATGGAGGACCCTAAGTTTTGCATTGAACATTTATTTAATACTGCCAATGATTTTAAAACTGTTGTGAGAGAGTATAACATTAATAATCATAAGAGTGTGAAGTTCAAGACCAATGACAAGGATATGATTAGAGCTGTTTGCAGCAATGAAAGTTGTAAATGGGTGGTATATGCTTCAACATATAGGCCAACTGGCATGACTATGTAGGTTAAGACTTTTAACAATATACACACTTGTGGTCTTCATTTTAACAATAGGAACATAATCTCTAAATGATTGGGAAAAAAGTATCTTCCTAGATTTAGAGAAGACTCATATTGGAGTTACAAGTCATTCAAGGCTACTATTTATCAAAAACAAATGAAATTTTTTTCTAACTAGCAGTTTTACAAAGCCAAAAAGAAGGCAATTGAAATGTTGCAAAGTATTTTTACCAAAAATAAAAAGAAGAAATGTTGCAAAGTAGTTTAGAGGGAACAATATAGTAGGATATGAGATTATTGTGAAGAGGTTAAAAGATCAAACAATGGGAGTACAATTGTTGTTTCATGTGATGCAAGTCTTGGAAACAACCTTGTTTTTAAGAGGATGTATATGTGCTTTGTTGCACTTAAAAAGGATTCAAGTTGCAGACATACTATTGGTCTTGATGGTTGTTACCTCAAGGGACTACATAATTATTGGCTGCTGTTGGTGTTGATGGAAACAATCAAATGTATCCAATTGCAATGGTAGCAGTGAAGATTGAGTCACATGATAGTTGGTACTGGTTTTTGGAGAGGTTAATTGATGATGTGCAAATTGTCAATGCACACAGCTGGACCTTCATAATTGATAAGCAGAAAGATTTAATTCAAGCCCTTCAATACTTGGTACCCTATGCAGAGCATATACACTATGTGAGACACCTCTACAATAACTTTGCTGCATCATTCAAAGGCCTTTCATTGAAGCAGACTATTTGGAATCCAGCCAATCAACTACAAAACCAAGGTACAAAGTTGAAATGGGTAAGTTGAAAAATATGTATGTTGGTGCTCACCAGTGGATGGCTGACAAGGATCCAAAACATTGGACAAGGTCATACTTTAGAACATTTTCAAAGTGTGACATGCTATTCAACAATATGTGTGAAACTTTTAACTGTGCAATCAAAGATGGTAGAGACAAGTCAGTAATCACTTTAATGGAGTACTTGAGGGTGTATAGACAAAAAGGATGGTATGCAAAGCAGCTGAACTTCAGTGGCATAGGGATGTTTTCCCCTAAATAATGAAGATTTTGGAGGAAAATAAGCTGAACTTCAACATTTGCATCACCACATGTTGTGGAGATAAAATATTTGAAGTGAGGGTTGTTGATGAAATGCACTATGTGGTTGATCTCCATGCCAAGACTTGTGCTTGTAGGAAATGGCAACTCACAGGGATCCCTTGTCCCCATGCAATTTCTGCCATACATAACATGGGAGGAATAGAGGTTGAATCATTTGTGGATGACTAGTATAACAAAACAAAAAATATATGAAGGCCTACACCTCTATCATTGAGCTTATGAATGGTCAATAGTTGTGGCCGTCTACTAGAAGACCCCCTATTTAGCCACCAAGATACCATAGGCAGCCAGGAAAACCTAAAAAACTAAGGAGGAAAGAGCCAAATGAAATACAGAACAAGACCCAACCCTAGACCAAGTTAAGGAGATTTAATGTTGTACTCAAATGTGGATTTTGTGGTGACCAAGGTCACAATTAGAGAACATGCAAAAAGAAGCCAGCCACATAACCTGTCAGTATTTAATTGTTTTCATTTTTAATAAATAATAATTCATGTTCTACATGACTTAATTTGAATATTAATCAATATGCTTTTTTATATGTAAAAGGCTATAGAAGTTGAAATTGGTCCCACCCTATAGCAAGAACAAGAAATTGGTCTTACTCCACAATAAGAAACTGAAATTGGTCTCACCCCACCACTGAGAGTGTAGATGACAAGTCTTTTTAATGTTTTCAGAAACTATGCCACTTTATATTATGTAACTGGGTGATATTTGGTGTTAATTGCTTATCTATTGTGACATTTTGGACTAGCTTTGTAACAACCCAGATTCGTTATTTTTCTTTTTTCTTTTTTGTGAATTTGGATTAGGTTGACCATATGGGGGCTTCATGTTGACTTTTTGTTCGGGCATGTATTTACTCACACCATATCAAGCTTAGATGAGAGGACATCGCCATGAGTCTGTAGACTGTTGGCACGCCTAAATCGGAGCTCTAGATTTTTAGTTGTGGTCAATTAAAGTTGTATTTTAATTTCTAGAACAGTTAAAACTTATTTATACTCTTTTTAACCTCTAACTGATGCATTTCAGTACTTTTTGGGCACTTTAATTCAAATAATTGTGCTTAAAGCTGTCAACAACTGAAATGGGTCACATATGGGTCTTTAAATATTGGTCTCACATTTTTTTGGACGGCACTATTCACCATCTTCCGCATGAAAGCTGGTGAGAGGAGAGAGAACGCGAGCTGTGGTGATACCAATTTTGACTGGCCACATCTCTCTCATCCCCTGGAGTTAGGACGAGTTCTTGGTACCATTGGAAAGCTTGTGTGACGACCTACACGTTGGTACCAATTTTGATCCCAGAAAATGGTAGAAACACATTGGTAAATGGCTTCAAAGGGACAGAAAAACCACTCGGGACAACTACCTCCTCCACCGAGATCTGCTTTGTTTTCTAGCGAGTGGCACGACACAGCCACCACCATGGGCACCAGACCTTATCGGTGACCTTGTCTGCACTTTTTCGAGCTTCGACGATCTTCTTACACGCTGCACGCACCTTCCAAGGTAGCTGTCGTTCCACCTCCACACCCCGTCGCCGATCTACTCCACCGCCAGCAAGTGGTGGTGCCCCACCCCTCCAGAAAGCCTCCCCTAGTGCCGGTGAAGCTAACACGAGGCTCCCTTTCTACCTCCTCCACCTTTAACACCTCTGATAGACTCAATCTTTGGCCGGAACTTCATCTTCTCCGGCGAGGCAAACGGCGGTGAGTGGGTGCTCACCATCGGTCTCAACACGTTCCTTGGATCATGGGCAAGCTAGTTGTGCTGTCAATTTGATCCAATTTTGGCCGGATTCAAAAACGCCCAAATTTGACCGAGGTGCGATCTTTCGGGGTTGATTTCGATCATTGGCTGTGAGAAATCACCAAATTGAAGGTAATTTCTCGTTCCTTGCATCTTTAATTGCATTTCGATATAAAGTTTGTAGAAAACGAACTTGAAACGGAAAATCCCAAATTTCAATCCAGAGCCAGAATTAGAAATTTAATCGGATTGCTTCAAAATGAAATTGAGTGAAATTGGGTACTCAATTAGGTTCCTAGAGGTCTTAGGAACATAGCCAAATGTTCAATTTCGGTTAATTTTGGAGAAATTGAGAATCCTAAATTTTTGGGTATTTAGCTAATAAGGGTATTTTCGTAATTACCAAAATTGAAAGGCAATTTTAGTAATTAGTGTTTTAATATTGTAATTAGGAACTCATAAAACTCTTCTGAGCCTTTGGCTAGTTTTTCGGCAATTGGGTAAATTGAGTTGACTATTGTGTTATACTCTCCTCAAGCTTCATTTTGATATAGAATTTGCATATTATTGTTGTGTATTTGAAACTCGCTTAATTTTGGGTTATGTTTGTGATAACTGTTGAATTTAGATTGGAATTGAGCTTGTTTCTAATTTGAGGAACTCAACATTGAGCTTAATATTGGTTGACGATTAATTGGATTATTGATTTTCGGTTATGGTACGATTTACCTAGACTAAGATGTTGAAAGTATAGATTTTCTTGGTGTTAGATTTTGTTTAAAATTTGATGTTTTGGAACTTTGAGTAGGATTATATTAATTGTTTTAGCATGAGTACAAGAGTGGAAGTTTGCTTGGGAAATGATAAGTCACTAAACTGAATTTTATGTTGTTTTTACCTTGTATGCGGAATAAAGAAGGAAAGTGTTTAATTAGTGATGTTTTGATGTTTTGAGGGTGAGTGCATTTATTTTCTAAATATTTTGGGGTTATATATATATTAATACATTTGAATTTTATTTGATTTGTTTTGATTGGATTTATTTGTGCATTTAAATCACGCTTATTAAATATATTATACGTGGATTTAAACGGATTGCTGAATCTAGATTTTTACATGTATTTGTAATTTTAATAGAATTCATATTTATTTGGAATAAATATGGAATTTGTGTTTTTAATGATTATTCGTGACTCATGAACTTTTTGGTTATTCTTGTAAATTTGTAGAAAATTGTAATGTCAAAGAAAGATTGTGGCTTTTGTGGAATTTAAAGACTTTTGGGGCAATTGTCTAATAGTCAAAAGATTTGAATACTTTAGTGAAATTTTCCAAAATAGAAGACTTTGAAAAATTGTTGAATTTATTATGATTTTAAATTAAAAGGATTTGAAAAGTTTTATGAAGACCAATGATGGATGATCTCGGAGATTATTTTGAGGAGTACCACACAGTATCAAGATATGTTGGTTGTATGCGGGCTATTATTATATTATACCATCCTCTGTTGTGGACACGTATTTGGATGATGAGGATCCTGCCATGACGTATTTGGGACGCCGGTCTATTGTGAAGAGTTATACCCCCTTCCCATGCCTGTGACGCTATCAGGACACTCAAGGTCACACGGCACGATACTAGAGTGTGGTACCAGATATGATATATGATTATTGATTTATGATTTTAGATTGGTTTTTGAATTTATGGGTTGTAACCCATCTATTTGATTTTACGGGTTGTGGTCCATCTATTTGGCATTTTATGATGATATGTTCAACAAAATGATTTTTAAATGTTTTACGGAAATTCATTTATAGCTCTAGTGATTGATGAGAGATTTTAAGTGATATTGTTAAATTATGTTTTCGCCCCCAAATCCTGTTATAATGATTTAATGATTTTTAGGAATAAAGCTAAGGGTTTTGTGAAATTAATTTCAAATGGGGAGTTTGTCAAAGAGTGACGTGAGATATTGATGTTGTGATTTTTATTCGGGAATAAAATTATTAAATGTTTTATTTTATTGATGTTTTCAAGAATGATTGGTTCTTGTGTTATAGATTTTGAATGAATAATGCTTTTGAGCCTGTAGGGTATTTTAGTTGATGATTGGTTATGGTGGAAAGTTTGAGGAGGATGTTGAGAAGTGGTCATGGCTTGAGTATGCCGATGTTCAGAATATCATTAAAAACCAGTTAAGAACTACAGATAACTTGATCCTTATTAATAAGGATATGTAGGCAGCTCAGTTCTTAGGCTGAGTCCAGCTACGAATTTATAATTGATATATTTTATTTGAATGTTGAATTATTCACTAAGGTGTGGTTACTGTGTGGAAGTGATGCTGGTAGATTGGATTATGTATAGGAATGTGTTTTCTTGCAGGGATTGTACCTTTATGTATTTGGAGAATGTTCCAAAAATAGACAAAATGTTGTCGAAATTTTTATTAAAATTTCTGGCACTATAGAATCTTTTTCATTTTGATCGATTCATCCTTATGTAATAATTTCTGTTAGAGTTACTTAACTGCTTAATGGCTTAATTGTAACATCCCGTTTCGAGAAAAATAATAAAATTTTCAAGTTTGACCAGGTTGACTTTTAGTGGGCTTGGAGTTGACTTTTTGTGTGGTTATATTTTTGCTTTGACTATGGTACCGTTGCGTAGAGCTAGTCGATACGAGTTCGTAGACTAGCAGCATGCTCGATTCGAAGCTAAGACCGGAAAGTTATGGTCATTTTAGTGCGAAGGGCAATTTGGTAATTTGGCAAAAACTGATATTTATGTGTGAGAAAAGACGAAAATGCCCCTGTCTGCATCTTTAAAATTTGGCCAAGGGTCTGGAATTTTCCAGACCTCACCCGACTTTCCCTTCACCCGAGCCTCCTTTCTTCCGCCGGTAACGGCCGTTTCCGCCACCTGATCGGACCGGCTCCAACACGAAACTCGAAGCCGGCAACCTCCTCTTCCTTCCCGTACCGGTAGTTCGCCGTAAAACGACCCAGATCGCCGGAAATTGCAGCGAGACAGAGGGCTCGTGCAAACTGTGCAACCGTGCACTGTTACGACACCACCTTTGGCCGGCCATATCTCACTGTTCCGGTGGAGTTAGGGAGCGTGCTTGGTACCGTTGGAAAGCTGGTGCGACGATCTACATTTTGGTACCGAGTTTGACGCCGAAAACCGCCGGATCACGCCGAAAAACCGCCGCAAAGTCTCGGAAAAACCACCCTGAGGCAGTGATCTACTCCGATCTCTGGCGAGTGGGACGACACAACCACCACCACGAGCTTCAGAGAACGCCGGTGACCAGATCTGCAGTTCCCGAGCTCCGACGACCGCTGCACGCGCCTCCCACCCGCCGCCACCGTCTTCCTCTACGCGCCGCCGTCGATCTCCACCTTTTCCAGTGAGTGAGTGCTCACCTCCCATCCCAACGCGTTCCGGGGGTCGTGGGCAAGCTTGCTGTCTAGTCAATTTGACTCAATTTCGGTCGGATTCGGAAACGCCCAATTCCGGTTGAGGTCCGATCTTCCGGGATCGATTCTGACCATTGGCGAGGACGAATCTTGAAATTGAAGGTAGATTCTCGTTCCTTGCATTTTCAATTTCGTTTCGGTATAAAGTATGTTGAAATCGGACTTGAGACGGAGTAATTCAAATTTTGGGGATTTTTGCCGTTGAGGGCATTTTGGTAATTACTGAAATTGAAGAGCAATTTTGGTATTTAGTGTTTTAATCTTGTAGTTGGAGACTTAGAGGACTCCTTTGAGCCTTTGGTTAGTTTTTGGTAATTAAAAGATTTTTCGGTAAATTATTTTTAGGTGTTCGTGCACGTTCGAGGGCTGGACCGGAGATCCAGCAAGAGCACGCTTCAGACCAGTGAGTGCATTTATTTTCTAAACATTTTGGGTTATATATTATGATGAGTTAATCGTATACAACTTGTTTAATTGGAATTTCTTGTGCATGTAAATATATATTTATGCTGATTTAGATGCTTGATGATTTAAATTTATATATGCTTTGTGATTTTAATGGGATTTACGAGATTGGGTTTTTAAATGGTTTTTGGTGATTTATGGATTTTTGAATATTTTAGCAAGTTTGTAGAAATGGTGATTTCAAAGAAATTGTGACTTTGTGGAATTTAAGAAAATTTTGGGGCAAATTTTTAATATTCGATATAATTGTTGCTTTTCATAAATTCTGTTAAATAGAAGATTTTGGAAAATTGTTTAAAATTAAAAGGATTTGCAAAATGGTTTTAAAAATAAAGGATTTGAAAAATTGATGATATCATGGATGATTTTATAAATGATTTTGAGGAGTACCACACTGTATCGAGATGTACCGAGTTATATGAGTTCTATGCGCGCTATTATTATTATTATTATTATATATGCCATCCTCTGTTGCAGACACGTGTCGAGAGAGAGATGATGAGGATCCTGCCATGACGGATTTGGGACGCCGATTCGTTGTGATGACTGAGCCCCCCTTCCCCCGCCTGTGACCCCGTCAGGACGCTGAGGGTCACACGGCACGATATATGCTGTGGTACCGGTTGGTTTTATGATGGTTCTGATTCATTACGGATTTTATACCGGATTTGGTTTTATATTGATTGCTGATTTATACTGGTTGGGTTTTATGATTGTTGTTTGCTGAGTTTATATGTATTTGGTTTTATATTGGTTGGTTTCTGATTTTAAATTGATGGTTTGATTTTATGGATTGTGGCCTATGGCCTTTGGTTTCAGATTTTGACCCTTTTGCTTGATCGTTTATGAAATTGGGTTTGACCATCAATTAATTATTATGGATTTCATTTATGTTTTTAGTGTTTGGTACGTGATTTCGATAATTATTTTAAATTACGTTTTCGCCCCTAAACCGTTTTTATTGATTTAATGATTTGGGGTAAACCGAGGGTTTTGCAAAATGATTTTCAAAACGGGGAACCTTTCAACTGAGTGACGTGAGGTTTGAGTGTAAAGGATTTAACGGTTGAGATTGTATTTTGTAGTTATCTAGGAGCACTCACGGAGATATTTATATCTCACGTTTTGTATTTTTAACTTCATTCCCTAGGTCATAGCTGCAGGTCTTCGTGAGATACCGTCGGCATCGCATTCGCACTCGACTTCCGCTATTACTTCTTCTTATGTATTAGACTCTGATCTTATTCTGTTCATGTTGGATTTGTATCATTTATATTTTTGTCTATCACTCTTAGTGGCTCTGTCATTCCCACCTACTTCATACATTGTTTCTTATTTATTTATTATGACTCGTTAATTTATTGTGGTGCTTATTTTATCTACTTTTCGTTCATATCTTATTTACTATTCGTCCCATTATTGTTTACTTGTTTATTTGATTATTACCCCTTTCGGAGGAGGATTCTGTCGGTTGCCCCGAGGGTTCTGGTGGAATCTTCCTCAAGCGGGGCCTCTCCGGGAAATCCGGAGGGATTTCCGGGGCGGGTCTTGTCATTAATAGAAATATTAAGTCATGTAGGCATGATCTAGGCAGATCGGGTCCTATCAAGCTTATATTTTTTTTATGTTAGAACAGGGATGTGTATTTGTGCAGGTGTATTAGACAAGGAAATGTTTACACAATAGGCATACTGTTTTGTAACTTTATTTTGGAAAATAAATACTAAAGTATGATGTTTTAGTTTCCAAATTAAGGTTAATAGTTATATTTTGTAATACATTATTGTTATTATAGTTGATGAATGGCAAAGTGAAATCTTATAATTCAGAACCATTTGATGTTTGATGTTTGATGTTTGTGCAGCAGTAGATCCCATTGTTACTTTTTTGTACATTTCCATTTCAATTTCAATTAACTTAATGTAAATTATTATAGTTGATGTTATTTAACCATTTATGGTGCAAGGCTACTGGCAACCCAATTAATCATAACGATACACACAGTTTATAGCCAAAACATCTAGCTAAAAACTAGAAATCACAAAATGCCAATATCAAATTGTCAATGCATTCAAAACAATAATTTCATAATACATCCAACATGGCCTGCTAAAGCCTACATTGCTTGCAAAGTTTCATTTCCATTAACAAAACATACAACCAAAACAAGAAATGACAAATGTAATTATGCCAATACCACAACATCTTTTGAAGTCTACATATGGCATTTTGGTTCATAATCCCATACATAACATATAGATACATCTACACATCGAATACCTATTTTCCGAACCAATTCACTAGCAACAATAGCCATGTCATTATCAAACCAAACCACAATTTCTTCTCCCTGTATCTAACCCTTCATTATCAATCTCCAGCCTTCTA
Organism: Ochetophila trinervis; assembly: GCA_003254975.1. Lineage (NCBI taxonomy): Eukaryota > Viridiplantae > Streptophyta > Magnoliopsida > Rosales > Rhamnaceae > Ochetophila > Ochetophila trinervis. Next base: position 90,291 of record QANX01005315.1, on the reverse strand, counting down.
ATTCGGTTTAATGGACCTGGAATTATGTCCTTTGACCTTTCACATGTGGGTGGGTCAACCCAAGTGAAGAAATCATAACCATTTTTCCATACTTTTTTTTGCTTCCATAGGCAATCTTCTTTCCTTTCTGTAACAACATACCAACATTTTGTAGTCACAACATAACTAATTAACTTGAAAATCAATATTATTTCAAGAACATATACAAAGTGAGGATTTAATTTGTAGTTTCAAATTTATATTAGGATTCCCAAGAATTTTTTGTGTACTTGCCGTTTATGAATTGATATTAGGAATTCCAATAATGTGTACAAAGTAAAGATTTTATACAATACAGAGATATCTAGCTGAATTATCCCATAATTTCAATAAAGAGGTGTGTTCCTACAATAAACTCATATGCCTAAAATTCCCAAATGCCCATAACCAACGCCAAATGCAAATTATTTATATGGAATTTTTTACCTCCCATTTTTGGCACCCATAGAACATTCTTCTAGGATTATGAACTGTCCAAGAAGTCTTCATGGCTGCATCTCTCACATAGTCACATGTTACTTTCTCCATTCACAATTTCACATGGCTTCAATAGGGTTTCAAACCAATTTTTCTTTCTTTCCTTCTTTTTAGACTTTATTGCAGACTTTCTTCTTTTTTCTAAAGGCTACTGCACTAACTGTGACAAAATTATCCTTTAATCAAGCGGGAAATGAGTATCATGTAACAGGCACGTGACACTTAACGCTTCAAAGTTGACAGAGTTGACGATATAAAGCATCAGTGCTTAATTTTTCATTATATGGGGGGTAACCTGCCAATTCTGTTGTACAAGGTGTAAAATGAAAAAACTCGAATAAATTAAGGGGAACAATACAAAAAAGCCTTTTTCCTTTAAGTCCTTTAATTGATGGCTATAATCCAAAGGGTTTAAATCCTACCTCATCTTATGATGACATATTGGATTATGGAAAAATAGGTTAGGGCTTTAGCATATGAGGCATGCCTCACTTGAAGACTTTCTTTTTCACCCTCATGTACTAACTCCACACTTCTGGGTTGGTCTCCCAGACCTAGTTCACTTAGTTAGGCATTTAGTGGCTTGTGGTGAGTGACCCATGGCTTTTTATTGGGGATTTAGGTGAAGTTCATTTGTAACCTTATCATCATTGGCCATTTAATCTCTATAACTTTTAAGCCCTATATTATCTTAGCCCATTGGAAACAATTTTATATAATAGCCCCCAAAATTGATGAAATTTTCAATTTGGTCAAATTTCAAAATGTGAGATAAACCTCTCTAGGTCAAAAACATTATCTTGTAGGTAAAGGAAAGAAATAAAAAGTTAAGGAAAGAAAAAGGGGGCCCAAATTCCAAGAAAAATTATATCACTTTTTTACCTACTATTTTCTTCAAATACTTTTAATTGATAGCTATGATGCAAAATGTTTCAATCCTAAATCATTTTGTGATAACATGTGATAGTAGAGGAAAATAGGTGAAGGCTTTAACATGTGAGATAGGCCCCACTTCGAGACTTTCTCTTTCCAAGGCTAGTCTCCCAATCCTACCTCACACAATTGGGCTTTAAGTGGCTTGTGTTGTTTAATTGTCCATGGCTTCCTCTTGGTGATTTGCAAAATGTTATAGACAGTCAAAAAGGCATTAGTAAAGTCATTGGCGTTCATCTTCCGATGCTAAAGACAGTCATGTTTGTGTCAATAAAATCCTCACCTTTCCTTTTTGGAAGCTCACAAAGGGTGCAAAAATGGTGAGAAATATATGTCTATGTATGAGAAAATTGACTTTATAGGAAAAAGTGTGAGTATCAAATCACCAAAGTGTAAAAAGAGGCATAAGTTGAAGAGAAAATGAGCAAAAATATTGTCTTAAAGTTCTAAGAAAGAAAAAAAAGTTAGAAAGAGAAAGGAGGCACATGTTCCAAAAAAATAAGATCCATATTCCTTGCCTACTATTTTCCTTAAATATCTTTAATTGATGCCTATGATGCAAAAGGTATAAACCCTACATCATTTAGTGAATACATGTGGCATTTGAGATACGACTCATTTAGAGACTCCATCCTTCACCCTCACAGGACTCATTACACTTACCTAGGTTGGTTTCACAACCTTATTTCACTTAGTTTGATTTTTTGTGGTTTGTGTTGGTGAGTGACCTATGACTTCTTTTTTGGTGATTTGGGTTAAGTGCATTTAAGACCTCATCTTTGGTCTTTTAACCTCTATAATTTTAGGGCCCATGGTTCTTTTAGCCCATTGGAAAAAATCCCATAACAATAACCTTACAAGTCTAATTTTCAATTAGGCCAATTTTTAGAATCCAAGATAAACTTGTGAGGTCAAATTCATTGTCCTAAAGGTAAAAGAAAAAGAAAATGGAAAGTTAAAGAGAGAAAGGGAATGCATACTCAAAGAAAAATGAGATCTTGCTTCTTTACCTACTATTTCCTTAAATACCTATAATTGATGGTTATGATGCAAATGGTTTCAACCCTACCTCATCTAGTGATAACATATTGCACTAGGGGAAAATAGGTGCAGGCTTTAGCATGTGAGATAGGCCTCACTTGGAGACTTCCTCCTTCACACTAACATGACTTACACTACATGTTTGGGTCTGTTTCACAGGTCTAGTTCACTCAGTTGAGCATCTAGTGGCTTGCAGTGAGTGACCTGTGGCTTCTTCTTGGTGATTTAGGTCTAGTGCATTTGTGACCTCATCATTTTTTGCCATTTAGCCTTTATAATTTTTAGGTCCTTGACATTTCTAGTCCATTGTAAAAAGCCGACATTAATAGCCCCAAGATTGATCCAATTTTTATTGGGTCAAATTTTAGACTATGGGATAAATGTGCATGGTTCAAAAATATTGTCCTAATGGTAAAAAAAAAGAAAGAGAAAGTTAGAGAGAGAAACGAGGCATGAATTTTAAGAAAAATGATATCCTTTTTCTTATTCATATCTTTAATTGATGGATATTATGGAAATGTTTTCAACCTTACAACATCTAGTGATGACATGTTGCATTAGAGAAAAATAGATGATGGCTTTAGCATATGAGCTAGGCCCAATTTGGAGACTTTCATCTTCCTGAGCTGGTCTATTGGCCCTGCCTCACTCAATTGGGCCTGTAATAGCTTGTGTTGGTGTGTGGCCCATGGCTATTTCTTGATGATTTCAATTAAGTGCATTTTTAACCTTAACATCTTTGGCCATTTAAGCTCTATATTTTTGGGTCCTAAGACTCTTTTAGCCTATTAGGAAAAATCGCATAACAATAGCCCCCAAAATTGATTCGCTTTTCAATTGGGCCAATTCAGAATGTGGGATAAACTTGTTTGTGCCCATCAATAGATGAGTACTGAGGGGTAAAATAAAAAGTTCTCTCCATAAACTAGATGAATAGTGGCTATGCGCAAATTCATAGGAATTCAAATTCAAATTTAACTTGCTCATTATTAGCCCTAATCAACTGCAGCGGTTGATCTTGGTCCAGTGTCTATGGATCATCTAAAATAGGGGAAAGCTTTTCTTTTTGGCTTCCCCATAAGCGATGATGTAGGGGAGAGAAAAAGTAGCTTGTATCCCTTCTTTCCCCACTCATTCTGATCATTTTTCTTTCTCAAATGTGTGAGAGTGCTTTCTTTCTCTTTTTTGCTTTCTTATTCAATCTCGGGTTTTTGATGAAACTCCCCATTATAGACTGATGCGTGTCGTAAACACCAAAATTAATTACTGAATTTAAACACTACTATAGTAGCAGCAGGTTCAGGTCGATTCCACAGAGACTGATGATCAAACTATTTCTATTCCAATTAAAGTACAATTAAAAAGACAAAAGGGGAATTTTATGTTGGAAAGTTCAATTATTAAAGCAAACAAATTAATAAATATCGAAAATAACAATTGGAGAAAACCTTGGGTCAGAGTATCTTCAATTACTAAAGAACAGGTGATCAAAAATAAAAATATATCCAAAAATAATCATTCAATGTTGGATTGAATAAAATAGCACGGCCAATTTTATTCTAACTCTCACAATTAATTAATTCAGATACGATCGTAAATTAATCCTAATTCTAAAATATCTAAACCAACGAGATCTAAATCAAATCAAAACAACATTAAGAACAATAGCAACCAACAATAAACAAGTCCTACGAACGTTGTAAAACTTTAATCTATTATGCATTTTCCTAAGAAATTAACAAAAGCTTAGCATGCAATTATTAAAATCAAAGTGCTACTAAACATAGAACATTCAATACGATTGAATTCCTAATTAGCAAATACTCAATCCACAAATAATTATAACGGATCCAAATTATAATCAAAAGAGAATTGAATAATAAACAAATAAATTGGAAGAACACAAATTGAATAATTATAATTGAATTAAAACTTATAAACCAAGTCTCACACCTTATACTTTAGTAATGAATAATACTCATACCCAAGAGAGAGATTTAGCTACTCATAGTTGTTAGAAATCTCAATTCTTTGTTGTTTTTGTTCTAAAAATGGCTACCCTATTACAAGATAACTTAAACCTATTTAAACTAAAAACCTAGGGCTACAAAACACACAAAAACGTGCCTAGACGGACCAAAATCGCTCCAGCCCAGGCGCCTGGGCTGCTCTGTCTCGTTGCTTCGCAGCAGCTGAAATCACCGGTCAGGCGCCTGGGTTAGAGCCTGGACTAATGCCTGCATGCTTTTAATTACAATTTTGCCCTTTTCTTCAAATTCTCTTCCTTGGTGTCAAAATCACCTAAAATATAGAAAAACATATATTAATCTATTTTAAATGAATAAAACATGCTTAATTTAAGTATCAAGGTATATAAAACATTAATAAGTTATGATCTATCATAGACCTTACTCCTCGCTTGTTCTTTAATCATATGTTGTTAATCATGTCTTTCCTTGCTTTTAGCTTATCTAGTTACGTTTTCTTGTGATAAGCTCTCTTATGCCCCTTTTTTTTTTTTTTTTGAAAGCCTTCTGAATTTGATTATTAATTTTTGCTTTTCCTTTTTGATACAAGGCCTTGAGTGATCTATACTCCCTCAAAGAGAAAAGCTTTTGCTTATGTTCATGTGCTTGGAGAAATTCTTTGATGAGTATCGTTTTTAGTCCTTCTCTTTCTTCTTCCAGGTCAGGTTTTAGAAGAACCGCTTTAATTTTTGCTTCTCTTTTGTTTGATTATTATTTTTAAAACTCGCCTGGATACCTTTGGCGAATTTAGGTTAATGATTTTATGTGTGTTGGCAGCTTGTTGGTGGGTTGTTCTGCAAGATACATTGCCATTTCTTCGTCAAAAGCCCTTTGAAATCGAAGGTATTTCCACTTTTCCTTTTTACATATTTAGGATGGTTGTCTGCTGTGTGTGGTGTTTCTTGGTTTGTTTTTTAATTCTGATGTTCAATGTTGAGATAAGCCTACATTCCTACAATGTATTCCTCATGTTTGCTTAGTTTAAGTAGGCTTATGATAGGTTGTTTATTTAGAGTCACTTTCTGCCTGGCTAGTAATACCTTGAGTGACTGCTCATGACTGATTGGTAGTCCCTACTGTTTTTTAGATGTCGAACACTTCATCAATAGCAGTGGTGAATATGAGCCATTTCCTCCACCTCCAGATCCATTTCGATACCAACTCCTAAATGATCCAGTACCTATGCCTTTTGCCTTCCGTCTTGGAGTTATGGAGATCTTAGACACATAAGTAGCAGACCCGATGGAAGTTAATGAACTTGAAAAAGGTTTTAGGTTGCTAGCCTCCAGTGCTAATTCCCTCAAGGAGGAAAAGAAAGAGAAAGCTACAATCAAAGAAGAATGTAAGGATTGTGATTACGCTAGCTCTGACATGACTAACTCTGGTCTAGTTGCCTTTTTTAGTAGCCACCCATCTAGGATGACATTGAAGTTAGGCATCCTGAGGCTAACAAATTGCCAAGATCTTCCCCTGCTTAGGAGGTGGCTTTGAGCAATTGGTTTTTGATTTCTGGCTCAAGTTGCCATTTGCACTTTTCGTGCAAAAGTTGTTTCACAATGTTCGTTTAAGCCCTTTTCAGCTTAACCCACACGTTTGGAGGGCCATTTTTTGCTGCTACATCTTATGGAGTGAGTTCTTCCACCTTGATCTGAGCTCTGCAAAGATTCAAGCATGTTTTGATTGCACATCCACCACATGGTTGTCAGTTTGATTCCTATACCTACAATCTACTCCACCAAGCTTGTCAACCAGCTCCTGAAAAGACCACGCTATCTAAGTCCTACCAACAGGACTTAGTCCTAAGCAGTTTACAACCACTTTAGCCATAAAATCTCAACCAAAACTCCTAGTTTGCCATAAAATTCAACAGAAATTTAGGTAGAGTTTGGTTTGCTTTAATGAGATTCTCCAAATTAAAATATAAGTACCTGCAAATTAAAAAATATATATTTCTACAATATTTTCAACCTACCAAACTCTATCATACTTCAGTTAATTCCACTGCAAGACTTCAATATACATATTATCCAAGATTATACTTTCTCACTAACATACTACAGCTTTTCAACACAACTACCACGTAACTTATATATTATAAGCATACTAATGCTTCTTATAACTTGTTTCTCATGTGCTTACCAGTAACATGAGCACTATTAACAGTCCAAGAACTACCTAAAATATATTTTAAATTTTTTTAAAAGAGGTGAGAATTTGCATACTCAGTGAGTAAGAACTATAATAATAAAGTATTATATCCATATATAAATGTATATGAAATTTTGTTTTTACATGCAATTCCTTTTTAAAATAACTCACCTTCTCAATTCCACAATATTTATATATAAAGTATTTAATTTACTTTATTTATGACAAATGTGCTTTGAAATACAAACCAGCTCATGCAATTAACAAGGTAATAACTAGATATGAGGGACATTCTAGTGAAAAGCCACAAGATATATGAACAAATCATTATATACTGGACTGGTAAGCTAACCATTAAAATCTCAGTAAATAGCCTCAAGACCTCTAAGTGAACTAATCAGCATACATCGAGCGTGTAATAACCATTTTTGTAAAAATCATTGTCCTTTCATATATTTATAAACATATATAAAATCCCATATTTCGGCAATTCCAACTTGGCGTCATAAACCATCGCCCAAGTACAAACATCAATCATACATCATTATATCGCGATAATCAACTTCACTAGTTGGCGGCATAACACATCGCAAAAGCAGGATTTAACAACTTACCTTAAAACCGCCATCATTTCACTCTTCTTCATATCATCTCCATCTCATCCCATATTCCTTTCCATTTGAAAATTTACATAGTAATAATAATGTTTACATAATTTACTTGAAATCATCAAATAAAATATTTCTTTAACACATATATATATATGTAATTATACTAAAAAATGATCATGTAATATATCTATATATATACATATACTCTTAAAAACATATATCTCTTAACCATATAAAATTTAGACGTATTATTAATTTATAAAATATATATATACATGCATATATATATATATTCCCACTCATAAAGAACGTCGCGTTGATGCTGACTTTCGGTTAAGTGCTCATTTCCGTTTGACCGGAGTAATTTCTTATTCTAGTAATAAAATAAAAATAATATTACGAACTATTTTATTATGGCAATGTAAGGTAAAATCCCTTTAATAGCATTCTAATATTAAACTTGTCTTTATATGCCTATTTTTTACTTTTCTTCACTACTTAGTATTCTAGTTAACTAATCAACACCCACTTCTTCAATTAACTCAATTTTTTGATACTACATTAACTATCTTGTTTACAACTATCCTACTTCAGTAATTTTTTCTAATTAATATGGATGTATTGTTATATCCCACCTAAATCTTACATTTAAACTTCACCAAGATAAATTTTAACTTATTTCTCTATCATCATATACTTAAACCTTTTAACATAACTCACTAATTCTCAACAAAATAAACAATCAAATCCTCCACATTTCTTCCAAATCTCTTAACTATTATTTCATTAACCATTTTAATTACAACTCCTAATACATTTAATATATTACAACATTCTCATCAAAACCTATACAACAATCCACAATTTTACTCACTTTCACCCGTCAAACTGTAGACTATAAAAACCAACCGTTATGAAATGGAAAAAATGAGTAAATGAGTATAGAAAACATGTTTACCTTCAATTTGAAGCCAAAATACACCAATTTTCAAGAAATTCAAAAATTATTATTGTGTCCTTTACTGTCAACTCTTTAATCTAGCTCACTAAACTTACATTCAAGGCTTGAGTTTTGTAAAAGGGTGTGGGATGAAGCTTTTTGTACAAAGATTTCGGCGAGAAGTGGCCATAATCTTTCAATTTTTGATCAAATTGGAAATTCAGCAATCTCCCAAATCTAACACTTTGAGTGGTTCTAAGCTAAAACTAAACCAAAGTGTCTAGAAGACTCAAAAACTTATAGGTAATCTATTTCTAAGTTTGATTTTGAAGAAATTTGAAGAATCTCAAAATTTTTCTCCCTAAAGAACAACCAGCTAGCAATAATGGAGAAGGACGAAGGAGTGTGCGTGAAGGTGGAAGAAGACTCATTTAAATCGCTTTTTCCATAATTTCCAATTTTACCATTCTCTCCATTCATATCTTCTTTTAATCTCAAGGGCATAATAGTTATTCTAGCTCATTTTATTTCTTTTTTTAATATTATTAACTCTACTTAGGATATTAATTCACCAATTTTAACTTTAAGTTTTAAGTACTCTTAGATTAAATTCTAAAGACTAAAGTAAAATCTTAATAACTTTAATTACACAACATAACTATTACTCTAATAATTATTTTTCGTTATATTATTATTAGTGTTATTAGTACTACTATTATTATTATTACTTATTTATTTATTTTAATTATTACTCGTGGGATCAATATCGAAATTCTCTTAGAACTCCATTTTATTACTTGTTATTCGTGCACTTGCGAGTTAATTATACCACAACAACAATCCATCATAGCATGATGCTTGGTTAACCAATCCATCCTAATATTATATCAAAATCTTGTAAACCCAAAGGAATGAGATCTACATTAAGTTCATGATTATTGACTACTACTCCACAATTCCTATACACACTATCAGCTATCAAAGACTCAATGGTATAGTTGCCACTAAACTACACTCCAAAGGTTCCAACATTGTATTTGAATATATAGCAAAATTTCTAGAAACATATGGATGTGTAGAACCAGGGTCAACTAAGCATCAGTGCCAAAAATAGATACCATACCTACTATCATTTCTGGTGTTGCATAAGCTTCTTGCTGATCATTGCATAGTCTTTTTTTATTTTTGGGTCTACCTGGATGTCCTCCACATCTGCTACTGGGCTCACCCATATTCTGTTGTGCTCCTTTGTTTCCTCATGTACTATAACTTCAATAAAGCTGAGGTTGGTTTCCACCACCATAACCTGAACTAGAAATTCTTTGATATGAACCTCATGCTTGCTGTAATTGACGACAATTCTTCTTCTTCGATATGAACCTCTTGCTTGCTATAATTGAGGATAATTATTCTACATATGTCATTGTTGTCCACATTGGAAGCATACTATCTCTATTGTCTGACAAGATCCATAATGTTGTCTTCCACATAACCTGCACACTGGTACACCAGTCTGAACACCCTAGCTAAATTGAGATCCTCTAGTTGTCCCACTTCTAGACCCATTTTCCATCATCAAACCACCGTCATAATTGTGCCTCAAACTTTGGCTCCTACCAAAACCTCTAAAATGGGAGTGTACTGAACCCTGTCTTGCTGTTTGTTCTTGTCTTCCACTTCTATCAACCATAAAACATCTTCTAGCATATTCAATAAATCTGAAACTACTACCACTTTTTTTTTAGGCATATCATTCTTAAAGAAAGTTTTGAAAAACTGAGAAAACTTATTTCTTTGTCCCTTTTCTTATCTAACCCTTTCTTCATTCAAAGACTTCTCGACATTTACCGCAACCTATATAAGTCTTCCAAATTTTGTGAAACTCAAATCTATCACCGGTGTCCTAATACTATCCTTTAAATTATTTTCAAACTTTTCTGCACCTTCGATGTTCTTTTTTTTCCATAAATAGAGAAAACCTAGATAGTTCCAAAAACTTATTCTTAAATTCTTCTACAGTCATATTTCCTTATCTCAATACACTTTGTCACCCTGATAATTGATGGGATAAAATTGGGTGTAGAACACTTCCTTGAACATGCTCCAAGTAATTTCAGCAGGGTTGGTAACTCTCTTCTGAACTGCTATCCACCAATGATTTGCTCATCCATCAAGTAATAAGGTAGCATATAATAGATTTTATTCATCTGTGCACCTTTAAATTTTGAATATTTTTTTCCAACCTATGCATCCAATTGTCGGCATTAGCTGGATTTCATATTCCTTCAAAAGTTATAGCCCTCAAAGAGCATAATTGTTTGAGGGATGGATCACTATCCGGTTGAGCCCTTCCTTGATTTGCTGCAATTAATTCTTGAGCGAGACATTTTCATAGTTTATTGCATTGTAGGCTGAGCAGCATGTTCCTGCTGATAACTATGTACGCGTCCGAATCCCTTTCTGGACCCTTGCTGAATTCCTCTTTTGGTAGTGCCTCAGGCATTCTAGTACGAGGCCTACCACATTGTCTCGGGAACATGATTCTACAAAACAAATATATTTCTTAATTCACTCCCAAACAACTAAATTCAATTTATCATCAATCACAAACCTTTCAACACTAAACATCAACTTCACAACATCTTGCTACCATTTATTTATAACACTGCTCTGATACTAAATTGACAGGACCACACTATTTAAATCCTACATGCAGGACTTAATCGTACTGATTAAGTCCCTAAGCAGTTTACAACCACCTTAGTCACAAAAATCTCAACCAAAACTCCTAGTTTGCCAGAAAATTCAACATAAATTTTAGCAGAATTTGGTCTATTTTTATGAGACTTTCCCAAATTAAAATACAAGTACCTGCAAGTTCAAAAAAATATTTCTACAATATTTCCAATCCACCAAGCTCTATCATTCTAGTTAATTCCACTGTAGAACTTCAACATACATATTATCCAAGATATATAAAATTTAATTACATACTATCTCATTAACTTACTACAGTTTTTCAACACAACTACCACATAATTTATATATTCTAAACACACTAATGCTTCTTATAACTTGTTTCTCCTGCGCGTACCAGTAACAGGAGCACTGCTAACAGTCCAAGAACTATCTGAAAAATATTTTAAATTTTTTGGAGGGGTGAGTATTTGCATACTTAGTGAGTAGGTTTTATAATAAGAAAATAGTATTATATCCATGTATAAATATATATATGGAAATTTTTTTACATGCAAATTCCTTTTTAAAATAATTCACCTTCTCAATTCCACAATATTTATATATAATTATTTTATTTTATTTTATTTATGACAAATGTGCTTTGAAATACAAACCAGCTCACGCAATTAACAAGGTAATAACTATATATGAGGGAAATTCCAGTGAAAAGCCACAAGACATATATATGAACAAATTATTATATACCGGGCGGGTAAACTAACCATTAAAATCTCAGTAAAAAGCCTCACGACGTATATGTGAACTAATCAGCATACATCGGGCTTGTGATATCCCTTTTTGTGAAAATCATTGTCCCTTCATATATTTATAAACATATATAAAATTTCATAATTTCTGGCAATTCCAACTTGGCGGCATAAACCATCGCCCAAGTACAAACATCAATCATACATCATTATTTCACTCTTCTTAATATAACTTCCATATCATCCTATGTTCCTTTCCATTCGCAAATTTACATAATAATAATAACATTCATATAATTTACTTGAAATCATCAAATAAAATATTCCTTTATATATATGTATGTATTTATACTTAAAAATGATAATGTACTATATCTATATATATACATGTACTCGTAAAAACTTATCCATCCACAATAACCATATATCTCTATATCATATAAAATTTAGATCTATTATTAATTTATAAAGTATATATATACATGCATATATATATATTATCACTCACAAAGAACGTCGCATTGTACTGACTCTCGGTTGAGTGCTCATTGTCGTTTGACCAGAGTAATTCATTCCTCTAGCAGTAAAATAAAAATAATATTACGAACTATTTTATCATGGCAATGTAAAGTAAAATCCTTTTAATAATATTCCCATATTAAACTTGTCTTTACATACCTATTTCTTACTTCTCTTCACTACTTAGTATTCTAGTTAACTAATCAACACCCACTTCTTCCATTAACTCAATTTTTGATATTACATTAACTATCTTGTTTACAATCATACCTCTTGAATAATTTTTTTTAAAATAATATAGATTTATTGGTTATACCCCACCTAAATCTTACACTTAAACTAATATACATGTACTCGTAAAAACTTACATGTTATACCCCATCAAGATTAATTTCAATTTATTTCTCTATCATCATGCACTTAAACCTTTTAACATAACTTACTAATTCTCAACAAAATACACAATCAAATCCTCCACATTTCTTCCAAATCTCTTAACCATTATGTCATTAAACATTGTAACATTCTCATCAAAACCTATATAACAATCCATAATTTCACTCATTTTCCTCCCTCAAACTTTATATAAAAATCTAAAAATTTCCTTTGTGTCCTTTATTGTCAACCTTTTAATATAGCTCAATATACTTAAATTCAAGGCTTGGACTTTGTAAAAGAATGTGAGATGAAGCTTTTGGTACAAAGATTCTGACCAGAAGTAGCAAGAATCTTTCTATTTCCAGTTAAATCGAAAATTCATCAATCTTCCAAATGTCACACTTAAAGTGGCTCTAAGCTAAAACTAACATCACCAAAGTGTCTAGAATACTCAAAAACTTATAGGTAATATATTTCTAAGATTGATTTTGAAGAAATTTGAAGAAAATCAAAAAATTTCTCCTTAAAGAACAACCGGCCAGCAACAATGGAGAAGGACGAAGGAGAATGCGTGAAGGAAAAGGAAGAAGATTCCTTTAAATCACTTTTTCTATACTTTTCAATTTTACCCTTCTCTCCATTCATATCTTCTTTTAATCTCAATGGCATAATAGTCATTCTAATTCATTTTTTTAAAATATTAACTCTACATAGGATATTAATTCGTCAATTTTAACTCTAAGTTTTAAATACTCTTAAATTAAATTCTAAGACTAAAGTAAAATATTAATAACTTTAATTACACATCAAAACTATTACTCTAATATTTATTTTCTTTATATTATTTTTAGTGTTATTAGTATTATTATTATTATTCATTTATTTTAAACTCATATATATATTAATAATATTTTAACTAAACTAATTCATACACAAAACATAATTAAATTCTAATTACTCCATTAAAAAATACGTAGGTGTTAAGGTGTCACAGCTCCACCTAGGTTTACAAAACGTGATAGACAGTCAGAGAGGCACCAATAGGGTCACTGGCATTCCCATTATGATGCTAAAGTCAGCCATGTGTGTGTAAATAAACTCATTCTCCTACCCTTTTTACAAGCTCACAAAGGGTGCAAAAATGGTGAGAAACAAATATATGTGTAAGAAAAATGACCTAAAAGGGAAAAATGTGTGAGTTGATATCTAATCACCAAAGTACAAAGAGAAGAATTAATCAAAGAGATAATGAGCGAAAATATTGTCTTAAGGTTAAAGAAAAGAAAAATAAAGAGAGAGAAATGAGGACGCGAACTCCAAGAAAAATGAGATCTTCATTCCTTATCTATTTATTTCTTTAAATACTTTTAATTGATAGCTATGATGCAAATGATTTCAACCTTACATCATTTGGTGATGACATGTGGTATTAGGGAAAAATAGGTGAGGGCTTTAAACATATGAGATAGGGCCCACTTGAAGGTTTCCTCCATCACCTTCACGTGACTCACTCTGCAAGCTAGGACCAGACTCCCAACCCTGCCTTACCCAGTTGGTCTTTTAGTGGCTTTGTATTGGTGAGTGTTCCATGGCTTCTTTTTCATGATTTGGATTAAGTTCATTTGTGACATTATCATCTTTGATAATTTAGTCTCAATAATTTTAGGGTCCATGACTTTTAGCCCATTGAAAAAAACTTCATAATATGTATTTTGAGTCTAGTTCAATTTGGTTTGGGTTAAAAATTGTCCAAACCGAATCGAACCAACCATAGCTAGAAATCCAACCCGAACCACTTCGATTCGGTCAGTTTAGTTGGTCCGGATCGATTTTTGCCCATTCCTAATTCATAGATAAAACATTGAAATTGAGCAGCACTGCGCATCATATATCAATTGAAATAAATAAATTATCTCATAAGAAATAATTGCTAGAATATATTTTTTGCATTTCAGTTAAAAGATTCATGACAAAAAAAAAAACAACAACAATTTTTCTTCATAAGTTCTTTGCTTTTTAATTGCCTTCCAAAAATTAAATATATATATATATATATCAGAAGTGCTAAGGAACCAGATATCTAGTTCCTTAAAGAGCTTGAAACGGTGTGTTTAATGCCTATGAAAAATTGCAGTACATTTGGTCAAAATTGGGGATATGAAAAACAGTGCATTTGAGTTCATTTTTCACCATTTGCAATCTCGGGTGCAAAGGGATCTTCACAACCGAAGCTTCGCGAAGGCACACGATACATCAAACTAGAGGAAATCAACGATGGGAGATCAATTGGTGGCTCCGACTCAGCTTTTTCGTTCCTCTGCACCAGTCGGCAGCGACGCCAGAAGTCATTTGCGGTGCAACAAAGGCAACACCAAAGGTTTCCTCTGCATCTTACTCCTCGGCTTCCTCTGCACCGGTGGCGGCGAGCTTTAAGCTTTAAAATGATGTGTTGCAAGTCGCAAGGAAAAAGGCATGGTATCGGCACAAAGCAAGCCTGGTTTGGATCTGTTCGTTATGGGTATGTTTCGTCCTCTTCTTCTTTTATTTAGTCAACCCTAAAATTAACTGGGTATGTCTACTCTTGTTTCTAATCAAGAATCTTGAAGCCCACAAAATGAATCAGTACCGATGATGATTATCCCACTCGCCCAAAAGTATATTGAAGAGTGGATAGGACCCTTCGTCCCCTAGATTGGAAAATGCATCCCAGAAACTGAGGAGAGAGCATGTAACAAATCCTAAGGAAAGTTCAACTATAAGAGATTTCCAGAAACAACCTTTCAACTTAGAAACTATATGCAAATTAGCTGGTGAGAAATCAAGAACATAAGTTGCTTAATTACCACGTGCAAAACCAGATAGCCAAAGCTTTAGTGTTTGTGTGCAACATTTTCGCGAGAAAAGATGAAAATATGATCTTGGCAGGAAACCATGGGATCGTGAGGGATTCCAGGTAATTGATGATGAGAATGACAATAAATAATGGTGGACTTAAATTGAAGTACAAATTAATATTCATCTTGCAGTTTTACCAGCAATGGGGGTTTTGCATATGGAAATGTTCTGTTCTAACTTCCATGTAAAAGTAGTGGAAACAGAATTATGATAGCAATTTTAATAAACAGAAATATTGTTTTTCATATCCCCAATTTTGATACAATTTTGACCAAATGTACTGCAATTTTTTACAGGCATTAAACACACCGTTTCGGGCTCTTTAAAGAACCAGATATCCAGTTCCTTAGCACTCCTTATATATATATAATGTAAAATTCACATCTGACAAATAGTGTCAAAAATCACACCAAACAAATCTACTTACTCCATTCCTAGAGTGTGGTATTGAGATCACATTTATAATATATAATGAAATTGTAATAATTGTATTTAATATTTTTAGTTAATAAGAAATTTTATAACATATGCATTTTTTTATTAATAATAGTATATACATTTTTATAACCGCATGTGCTTACTATAAATCGGTTGATAAACATAAATATAATGTTCATTCAATTTTTTTTCTTTCTATTTTTTTAGTTAATTCAGTAATACAAAAAAATTGATAGCCGATGCCTTTTAAACTAGAACAAAAATATTGATAGTTAATTTACAATGAAATGAATCTCAATAAATTTACGTTATTTACAATAAACAATTCATAAAACTGTTATGGAGATTTTTAGGGTATGGGTCAGATAACATCCCAGGCCCCTTAGCACATCTACAGGCCCACATTGGACGAGGCCCGTCAGTCAAAGACAGGCAGAGTCCAGCTCATCAGGCAGGGCCGAAGGCAAGCCCAGGTACAGCTTGAGCATGGATGAATAAAGTTACCCTGATTGAGCCGTAATTCTTGGGCTTAATACTTGCCTTACCTCTCAGTTCTGGATTCACGATCCCAGCGTATGAGGGTTTTTAACCCTAACATTCAAGCCATCAGAAGCGGGTACTTAAGGTAAGATTAGGTGAGTGGGATAGGGGATCGTTTTTTGAGAATTTGAACCCTAAACACTCCCTAAGAACCCTAAAACTAGTCGCTATCAAGCTTTTGACAGGTCTCCTGAGGGCCCCTCGGTGTGGAACTGGAGGCAGACCACACAGTGGGAATACCTGAGGAGAACCTGAAAAAAGTTTCTTGGAATAAGCTCGTAACTGACTTTGGCATCAGAGTGGGAACGCCGGCGCCACCACTGGCCCCCTCTAACACCGTTGTTCTATATTGCAGGAGTCAGGGAAGAAATCCAGGATCCTGCCATGAAGGTACCGTGTGATCTAGGGTGACGAAAATCAGGCAACAACATTAGCGCCGTTTGTGGGTACGAAGAAAAATATTGAAGTTGTGCCAAGATCTAGAAATCACGCACGACCATAACTACCAGTGAATGGATCATCTGGAAGAATTGTGACTCCAAGAGAAGAAGTTTGGCGGCAAAACCATTATTGCGACTAGGATAAGGAGTGCGACATGGAGGATTAGCCAGAAGCAGGACTGGAGAATAGTGGCATCGAGCCATTGAACAGGCAAGTCGGGGACAAGTAGCCCATGAGGACGAATACTGTTCTCAGGGAGCCAACAACTTTGTTGTCGCAGCTACCGCCCCAGAGGCGTAGTGACAGGAGGATAGCTCCACAGTCTGAGAGAACTCGCATGTCTGACGTGGAGAACCGCTTGGAATAGTAGATAGGACAAATGGTGCAAAATCAAAACACTCCCAGACACACAAGAGCCAAGTGCCTATGGATTCTCCATGTCCCTATGCACGGTCACAGGAACACAGAGAATGAGGAGTACCGAGAAATGATGGCAGAGGCTGAGGAAGGAATGAACCGAGGCATAAACGTTCAAGGCCACTAAATGGAGAGGTGACAAGGGATGTTAGAACCTCCCCGTATCTCCTCGCCCAATGAAGGCTTGGATTTGAGCAATCTGATAGCCTTCTTGGATGCCAAGAGGAAGGCACATGATGAAAATGATAGAGCCAGAGTCCGAGAAGAGATGAGGCCCGAACGCCATACGCGATGGAACCTGGATGATGAGAGGGCTCGCATTAGGGCCGAGGAAAGAAAGCAGTTCAAAGATGAAATCAGAAGGGATGTAGCAGAAGACGAGAAGAAAAGGCTTGCCACTGTGAGAGATACCTACACCAAGGCAGGAGCCCAGGTTCAAGGGAGAAACCTCTTTGCTCCCCTACCTAGGTATGTGCCCCTTAATGCAATAGGGACCTAGTCCACTTTACCATTCACATTGGGGATAAGGCAAGCAACGCTCACACCTAACTTCAAGATTCCCCATGTGGAACGTTACGAGGGGTAGATCGACCCTGGAGAACATTTGGGGGTTTACCGAGTTTGGATGGAATTTGAGGGAGCTGAGGATGCAATCATGTGCAGGGCTGTCCCACTGACCCTCGGGAGGAATGGCTAGAACATGGTTTACCAGTTTGAAGCCAGGGACTATTGGCTCTTTCGGCCAACTGAAGAATGCCTTTGCTGCCCAGTTCCTGGGGGCTCGACCGGTAAAAAAGCCACCTACTCACTTGTCTTCAATTTTTCAGAGGGAAGGTGAATCCTTGAAATCATTCGTTCAGAGATTTACAGAAGTTATGATGTAAGTCGAAAGGGGAAACGATGATTGGGCCATGCAAGCCATGCAGAATGGCTTGAGAGATGAAGATTTTATCTATTCAATAGTAAGAAATCCTCCTTGAACCTTCCCTGAGATGCTGGTGGAGGCCCACAAGCATATTTCAGCAGAAGAGATCATTGAATCACGAAGGAGGTTGAGGCAGGAACATAAGGGTCGAAATGACTCATGGAGGAACCAAAAGAACAGAGTTGTGAGCAACAAAAGGAGTAATGACAAAAGAAATCATGGACCTCGGTTCCCTAGAGATATACCAAGCAGGTTCACACCACTCAATACGACGCGTGAGGTGGTATTGATGGAAATTGAAGGAAGCAACATGTTGAAGAAACCTTTCCCAGTTAAGACTCCATTTTGGTTTCGGAACAAGAAGAGATACTGTAGATACCATAGAGATTACGGCCACGACATTGGCGGGTGCGCAGAACTAAAGGAAGAAATAGAAGCTCTCTTTCAAAGGGGACACCTACAACAGTTTGTGGCAGAAGCCACTAATCAGGTAGGATCTTCAAGACATGAGTAGATCAGAGTGAAGGATGCAACTGTAATACCACTTCGACCAGGAGAGATTAATGAAAGTGTGCAAACTATTGTAGGAGGACAGGCATGGGGGGGAATTCCAACAGAACAAGGAAAGCATATGTGAGGGACGCTAGATGCACCCAGGAGCAGTTTAAAGTAAATATGGCGACCAGGCAGCCCAAAGCATTGCGGGGGGACCCTTTCTTATTAACTTTTGATGATAGAGAAGCCGGGAATATTCACCACCCACATGATGATGCAATAGTGATAGCTGCACAGGTGGCTAACCACATGATATTCCGCATATTAATAGACATAAGAAGTTCGGTTGATATCTTGTATGCCCTAGCCTATGACGCAATGGGACTGAAAAGACCCCATCAGCATATAACGCCATAATTGGAAGACCGACCCTGAAAGCATTGAAGGCAGCAACCTCAACCTATCATTTGTTGATGAAGTTTCCTACTCCAGGGGGAGGAACCGGGTGCTTTCGTGGAGACCAGCATGAGTCAAGAAAATGTTACGCAACATCCCTGTGTGACAAAAATAATCACACAGAATCATTGGCTATTTTCGAGGGCCCCTGGCAAAAAAATCCCAATCCGCAGCACAAGAGGCTCAACCACCTGATGTGCCTGACGACCTCCAGGCAAGAATGCCCTGAGCAGACAAGGAGAAATTGCTCCCTCAAGGAGCCCCAAAGGGAAGATTTCCTCATAGCAGAAATGCTTTGAGCCCTGTCCTCACGATACACTAATCTTTGAGTGCAAACACTCTGAGCCAACGATTGCTGAAAAGTCTGGAGTAATGGAAATCATCTCAGAAGAAGACCTGCCTGACACTCAATCAAAGGCAGATAGGGCAAGTGGAAGGATAAAATAAAGGAGAAGCAGTAAAAGATATGTTAGAGGTATAGCTGGACGTAGACGATCCTGCGACTAAAATCGGGAGCCTGATCTCAGACGAGTTCAAATAAGCGTTGACTGGATTCTTAAAAGAGAATTCAGATGTTTTCGCATGGTCCCATGACAACATTCTAGGTATTGATCCCGAGATTATAGTTCACATATTGAATGTCGACCTTGACTTCCGCCCAGTTAGACAGAAGAGAATGAGCTTCAACCCTGAACGTTATGAACCGATTAGGGAATAAGTAGAGAAATTACTATACGCGGGGCTTGTCAGGGAGGTGCTCTATTCGGATTGGTTGGCAAATGTGGTTCTCGTCAAAAAGAGTAATGGCAAATGAAGGGTCTGCGTGGACTTTACAGACCTCAACAAGGCTTACCCGAAAGACAGCTTTTTCCTGCCTTGAATCAATCAGCTGGTGGACTCAATGGTAGGTAATGAATTGTATAGCTTCTGTGATGCATTTTCAAGGTACAATCAGATGGAGATGCACCCGCAGGACCAAGAAAAAACTTCGTTCATAACAGATATAGGGCTTTATTGCTACAAGATGATGTTGTTTGGGCTCAAGAATGCAAGGGCCACTTACCAGAGGCTAGTCAACAAAATGTTTGCCCAACATATAGGGAAAACCATGGAAGTGTATATGGATGACATGCTGGTCAAGAGTGTTAAAGCTTCAGAACACCTGACTGACCTAGGTCAAATGTTCTCCATCCTCGGGAAGCATAAGATGATGCTAAACCCAGCCAAATGTGTCTTCGGGGTATCTTCTGGAAAATTCCTGGGGTTCATGGTAAATCAGAGGGGAATTGAAGCTAACCCAGACAAAATCAAGGCCATCTTAGAAATGGACTCTCCAGCAAAGGTCAAGGATGTCCAGAAACTGATTGGGAGGATAGCAGCCCTGAATCAATTTATGTCCAAAGCGACTGACAAATGCCTACCATTTTTCAAGATCCTGAAGGTACCCAAGAGCTTTGCATGGACAGAAGAATGCGAGGAGGCATTTACTCAACTCAAGCAATACTTGGGTTCAGCGTCGTTGCTGTCCAAGCCAATATTCGGGTAAACATTTTTCTTGTACCTGGCAGTTTCAGAGACAGCGACCAACTCCACCCCCATCCCGGAAGAAGCTTCAGTTCAGTACTCGGTTTTTTTATGTCAGCCAGGCTATGGTGTCAGCTGAGACAAGGTACCCGACCATAGAAAAGCTTGCCCTGGATTTGGTGGTATCATCTCGAAAACTCAAACCTTATTTCCAGGATCATGCTATAACTGTCCCAACTAGTTATCCATTGAGGCAGGTACTTCAAAAGCCAGAAATCTCAGGAAGATTAATCAAATGGTCCATAGAGTTGGGGCAATTTGGGATTTCTTCATCCCAAGGACAGCAGTTAAGGCCCAGGCAGTTGCTGACTTCATCGCTGAATTCACCAAGTTGAAAGGGTCGGAGGACCAACCTCTAGATGCCGAAAAAGAAATGGAACACGAAGACCAAACCACATTCTGGACTTTACATGTGGATGGCTCATCAAGCGAGCATGGAAGCGGAGCTGGATTCATACTTACAACATCAGGACCTAATTATGTTAAACTCGAGTATGCAATCCTCATCGAGTTTAAGGCAACAAATAATGAATCTGAGTATGAAGCTTTGATTGCAGGCCTGAGAATGGCAGGATTAGTGGGAGCCAAAAAGCTACAAGTTTACAGTGATTCACAGTTAGTGGTTAGGCAGGTAAATTCGGAGTACCAGGCAAGGGAAAGCAGCATGATATCGTACTTGGCCAAGGTAAGATATCTGCTTGAAAAATTTGAAGAATATCAAATCACTCAGGTACCAAGAGAGGAGAATGCATACACAGATTTACTTGTAAGGCTTTCCTCGGCATCAGACTCGAAGCTCACATGAAGTGTACTTTTCGAAACACTTAAGGAACCAAGCTACAAGGAGAGGGATAAGGCAGTTAACTAAGTGAATGGTAAATCTAAGTGGATGGATCCAATAGCTAGATACTTGACAGAAGGAACCCTGCCTAAAGACAAGCTGGAGGCTCGGCGCTTGAAATACAAAGCCACATACTATACCTTGATAGATGGAGTATTGTACAAGAGGGGCTTCTCACTCCCCTACCTGAAGTGTTTAGGTGCAACCAAAGCTGATTATGTCCTGAGAGAAATACATGAGAGGATTTGTGGCAATCACTCAGGTGGTCAATCGCTTGCTAACAAAGTAATCCGTCAGGGGTACTACTGGCCCACGATGAAGGAGGATGCAGGAATTCATGCACAGAAATGTAATTCCTGCCAGAGGTTTGCCAGCGTGCCTAGGCAGTCCCCTGAACAACTCACTTCAATCACAAGCCTGTGGCCCTTTGCCCAGTGGAGAGTCGACCTCATTGGCCTCTTGCCAATGGGTAGAAACCAGGCAAAGTAGGCCATAGTTGCGATTGATTATTTCGCCAAATAGGTGGAAGAAGAAGCTCAACACTTAGGAACGTGGGGCAGGAACTCTAGGACCTACTTGGGAAGGCCCATACAAAGTAATTGAAGTATTGTGCCCAGGGACGTACAAGCTTGAGGGACTGGAGGGAAAAAGGCTAACCCACCCATGGAACGCAGAGCATTTAAATATTTACTACCAATAGACCAATGTAACGACGTAAAGCATTTGTAAAACTCTTCTATTTTTCAATAAAACAAATGCTAATTCAGAAAAGGAATACTTGGCCGCTCAAAACCCATTGTTATTTGCTCAAAGGGCCTGACTCAAGTTCCAGCCAATAGCAGAGGTCAGGCCCAGGTTCTTCACAAACTAGAACATATTGTGTTTGCTCAAAGGGCCTGACTAGAATTCCAACCGATAGCTGAGGTCAAGCCCAGGTTCTTCCTGAACTAGAGCATATTGTTGATTGCTCAAAAGGCCTGACTCGAATTCCAGTCGATAGTTAAGGTCAGGCCCAGGTTCTCCATGAACTAGAGCCTATTGTTATTTGCTCAAAAGACCTGACTCGAATTCCAGCCGATAGCTGAGGTCAGGCCCAGGTTCTCCCTAAACTAAAGCACATTGTTGATTGCTCAAAGGGCCTGACTTGAATTCCAGCCGATAGTTGAGGTCATGCCCAAGTTCTTCATGAACTAGAGCCCATTCTTGTTTGCTCAAAAGGCCTGACTCGAATTCCAGCCGATAGCTGAGGTCAGGCCTAGGTTCTCTCACAAGTCCAGTCCACATTACAGAAAACTCTCACCTGTCCTGAAGGAACAGGTTAGAGTTTGGAGGGGATAGCAGTGGAAGCAATAAAATCATTGTCAAACATTGAAAAAGAAAATCCATGTAGGAATCGTCTTACACAAGAAAACAACCAAAGTTTAGTCACAAAATAAATAAATAAATAAAAATATAAAAAAACAAATCATCCATCTAGAGAAGGAAAATGAAAGACAACAGCATTTGGAGAAAATGCCCCCCCAAAAAAAGCCTACTTAGGGGAGACACGGAGATAGAAGCAAGAATGCCAGAGTCGGCCTCTTTGACAGGTGCAGGGACCGAGGAACTGGAGCTTCGAGGGCTTTGGCTAGGAGTAGGAACCTTTAGAGTCTCGGATATCAGGCCACCAGAAGAAGGAGCTGTATAAACAGAGGGCTGGGACCTAGGTACAGGATCAGAGGGGGCAGGCAGGTCTTAAAGGGAAGCAGGTACAAGCCCCAGGGACTTCTCTAGCACGGAGAGGTCCATGCCAGGAAAGCAGAATCGGGCCTCTTTGAGTGCAGCATCCACCCTCACATCAAACTGCCCATCTACCTGAGTCACCAGGCTCTGATAAGCTGATGATATCGCCACAACTTTGTCTTGTTAGGACTTGACCTTATCCAGGGCCTTCCTAAAGAGAGCTTCAAGATCTTGGTGGGCACGATCCCTGCTCCTTAGCTCCTTGTTCTTCTTTTGAAGCTCCCCCTCCTTCCTGGATAGGATGTATTCAGGCTTAGAGGTGCGCTATTTGGCCCCCTCCAATTCCTTCTCTGCGTCTTTAAGGTGGGATAGGGACACATCAGCTTCCTGGAGTTCGATCTCCACCAGTTCTTGAATCTTAAAAACTGACAGGAAAGCCTACAGGAAAGCGGCATATGTCAAGGCTTAGTAAAAAAAAAAAAGAAAGAGAAGAATACTTAGATGAGAACTCACGGAGGCCAGTTGGCGAGATGCTTCCTCAGCTAGAGAGGAGATAGGAGTGTTGATGCGCCGGTTGTCTTCAATGGGAGGAACCTCTTAATGGAGAACGGCCAACAGGCCAACCAGGTAAGAAGGGAGGCGTGCTACTTCATCCTTGGCCACCCCCGTGGCAGGCTCCTTACCTTTTGACAAGCGAAGGGCTCCCTTTCCCTTAGAAGATAGCTCCTCCTCGGAACAGGACTGCGACCTTGAAGCAGGTTCTTTGCCCTTTGAGGAGGCTGGCTTCAAGACAGAAGCCGAACCATGGGGGGTGGAGCCATGCGTCAGCTTTACTGACTTCAGGACCTTAGTGAGGTCAGTCAGCTCTCTCGGCAGACACCCAAGCAAGTCCCTACGAGAACCACTCCTTCCCGACTGACACTCATAGCTGCAAGAAAGCAGGAAGACGTTAATCAGAGAACGTCAAAAGATAAGGTACATACAAACAAAAGGACCATCACGGGATGCAACCATGTGATCACCCTTGACTCATACCGGAGGATAGTCTTTTCCTGGACAGAATAGACTTATAGTCCCTCTCTTCGAGGCTCAAACTTAGAATTGCATCCACCATGGAATTGCTGACTTCACCAAGGAGAGGGGGGATGAACTCCACCCATGGTTTCGGCTCCCAAACCGCTGAGGAACAAATACCTCAGCCCCAGTTCCAGAGGATCCAGACTCTCAGCAACCACCGACGAAGAACCAGTCCTTCTACCATTCAATAATCTCAGGCAAGGAGAGACATAGTATAGAGCAGCCTGTCTAGAAACTAATCTAATTTCAAAGAGAGCCTGAATCTCAGAAGCGGTAGGATCAGACTGAAAATGCTCCCTCCATAGCACATAGCAGCATAACACAGACCTCCAGACGTTAGGTCCTAATTGGAATGGAGCGAAATTAATTTCCCCGAGAAGCCTTTAGACAAAGGGCTAAAGGTAGTCTGAATCCACAGTCAAAAAACCAACTGCTCAGGGCTA
The DNA here is from genome assembly GCA_003254975.1 of Ochetophila trinervis. Lineage (NCBI taxonomy): Eukaryota > Viridiplantae > Streptophyta > Magnoliopsida > Rosales > Rhamnaceae > Ochetophila > Ochetophila trinervis. Next base: position 65,458 of record QANX01005315.1, on the reverse strand, counting down.
CCTCCCCAAAGGGAGGGGAACTGGCAAATTCCCCTTCATTGGGAAGCCTAGCAGTTACACCTTCGGGCAGGAAAACTCTTCAGAATGCTAGCTAAGCCTGATTATGTCAAGTCAGATCTGACAAAATTGCAATCTCAGAATTCATCTTTAGACCTGGTTGGCCCCCTCGCGGCCTTAGTGGCCCTAGTGGCTCTGGTGATCCTAATGAAAGGACCAGGAGGAGGAACTGAAGTCCCTGAAGGACCCATTGAATCTAAGCCGCTGAAGGCTCGGCTACTTCCGGCTCAGTTCCCTCTTAGTTGAAAATCTCCACAATTCTTGGGTCGAACCTTATTGGGGAGAATACGTTAGCAAGGCATTGAGATTTTTGACTGGCTGAAGGCAGAGGCCTAAGTTCCTAAATAGGTCTAGGCAGGGGGTCGTCATTTGACTGAAAACTAATAGGGATGGCAGGCAATTGTAGCAGTGGCTCGCTGCTACTACTGGTGGAAGTATCCGACATCTAAAGACAATAAAAAGGATTGTCAGGCAGGTGGGAAAGCCCCTATCTTATGAACAACACAGACACCTAACTACTCAGCTACAGAAGACTAAGATGAAAAGATCCAGTGCAGTAAGGTTAACATGAAGAAATCAGAAAAGGTCTCCGAAATACGAATATCTACAACCTCCAGGCAAGCAAGATACAAGCTAAGGGGAAACCTACGTCGGCAAGTGCCGTTGAGGACAAATCATGCAGACGGATATATAAAAAAATATATATGTATTCATGCGTAGCACACAACCAGTCGTTGAGTAAGAAGTATAGTTTACCTTCAACTGTGAAGAAAAAAGAAGCCTCCTTTGTAATGGAAATTTTCGGCACAACGAATATTCGATCAGTTAGGCCTTGAAAGGAGGAGAGAAAGGTCAGAACAGGTTCAGAACCAAGGAAAATAAAATAAAATTAGAAATTATAATAAAATTGAGCATGGATCGTCTATAGCTTCCGATGACGCACACTGTGCGTCGTCTTTGGTGATTATTTACGATGCATTGTGTGCGTCGTTTTTGGCACCTTAAACGGTGATGTTTTTTTAATGACAACGGTTTTGACCATCGTATTTTATGATTTTAGACGATGTTGAAAAACAGTCATCTTAAGTGGCCACATCGGCGCCACGTAGATTTTACATATCTTATATTTCGACAGTTTTTTGTTGTGCGTCGTAATTACTTAATTTTAAGATGATGGTTTACCGTTTGCACATCGTATTTGTTTAAAAAAAATTAATAAATATATATTAGTTCAAAGTGCATCGTCTTTGATATTTAATATGACATTTGTCATGAAATTCGGCGTAAATACTAATTTGACGATCGTCGTCTAATCAATATTTTTCTTGTAGTGATAGCAACGACAAACAGACCCCACTCTTGAAGTGTAAACTCTCCTATTGATGTATGTAATAAATGGATTTATATGGTGCAAATGTGTTTCCTTTATATAATATATGTATAATATTTTTATAAAAAAAACATATATATATACAGTCAAATTATTATTAGATATACATGTTCAGGTATAAAATTTAAATGCTAAGATTAAATAATAAATAAATAGATGAGTGATTTAGATTTGTAAAAATTATTGATGACTTATTTATTCACTTATCATTGATTTATCATTTATTTAACACTTAATCATAGCATTTGAATTTTATATCTGAATATAACAAATATAAAATATACATAATAATAGTCTGACTGATATATATATATAATAAAGATGAGTTATCTTTATAAATTCTTTTCGCAGAATCTTTATATATACACACACATACTACTATAGTAATATCTATCTTGTTGCACTTTGTCATGCATGGAAGTGAATAATGCAGTTTTGTGTTGGTAGTAAATTTTTCACATAATCGCTTACTTATAAGCTTTAACTAAATGATTTATTAGCGTGTTAAATCACATTTGTTTGACTATATATGTTAATTTTCTCTATTTATATGCATTGATGTTTTATTTGAAAGAAATTACTAGTGATTAAGCCTTGGTTTGGTATGTGTTTTTTTGGGTCAAAAATGGGTATAAGTATTATGCCAAAAAAATAGATATTTGGCACACAAGTTAATATGTGATTGTTGACAAAAAATAGTTATTTTAAGCTATTTTGCAGAACCTCAAATTTTTTCAGCGTATATGAAAGCTAAACAGAGCATTAAATATTTTTTATACCAATTTTGCCGTTACTATTATATTAAAATTAATTTCTATTATGTCCAAAAATTGTTAGTTAAATAATTTATATATAATAAATGAGAAGTCAAAAGCACTTTTAAAGTTATGTTTGTCAAATGGACTGCTAGAAATTGAAAGCACTCTTAAAGTGACGATCAAAAAAATTAACATTTTAATAAAGCTCTTTTTCTGAAAAACTCTACTATAAACAAAACTCTACTACTAAAAGCTCTACTTGCATAAGTTAAACTAAATAGGCCATAAATGTTCTTGATCAGTTATGGTTTATGATAATTTCATTTTGAAGTTTAAACATTTAAATGTTTCAACTGTTGCCTTTGAGAACATGTTGTGTTTATTGCATGATTTTATCCGCAAGATGATATTTCCTTATGGCTATTAGCAGTAATGTAAGATACTTTAGTTTAAAATGTTTTGGAGTTGACTAGTAATCATATATATATATATATATTTAGCAAAAATATATATATAGTTAAAAATGTTTTGGAGTTTGACTAGTAATCATATATATATATATATATATAACACAAATGAGAGACCTTCGAGCTAGTACTCGCCGCCTAAATCACAATTAAAGAGGAGATTTTTAAGTTGAAACCTATAAGTAGTAATGTGAGAGATGTATATTATATGTGCGTTCCACTGAAATTTTTCTTAAAGACCTGAAAAGACTCACCACACATATAAGAAAGATATGAGGAGAAAAAAAAAATTTCTTTGTTGCCATTTCGGATGAATATATCCATGATGCTCACCATTGACAAGAATAAAAATAAAAATATAGTGACTGAAGAGATACATTTCATAACAAGTTGAACCCACTGCTATGCAAATCCTATCTTTCGCATCATATGCCAAACAAAAGCCATCCCATTGATCATATACTTTGCTCAATCATCACTGTATACACATTAGACCAATCGTCACTATTACACCATTCCTCAATGAATATATAGTTTCAAAAAACACCATGACATTATGATGTGTGTCGTAAACATCAAAATTAATTACTGAATTTAAACACTACCGTAGTAGTAGCAAGTTCAGGTCGATTCCACAGAGACTAATAATCAAACTCAATCTATTCCAATTAAAGCAAAATTAAAAAGAAAAACGAGAGATTTTATGTTGGGAAGTTCAATTATTAAAGCAAACAAATTAATAAATATTGAAAATAACAATTAGAGAAAACATTGGGTCATGGTATCTTTAATTACTAAAGAACAAGTGATCACATACAAAAATATATCCAAAAATAAACATTCAATGTCGGATTGAATAAAATAGCACGGCCAATTTTATTCTAACTCTCACAATTAATTAATTCAGATACGATGGTAAATTAATCTTAATTCTTGAAATATCTAAACCAACGTGATCTAAATCAAATCAAAATAGCATTAAGAACAATAGCAACCAACAATAAACAAGTCCTACAAACATTGTAAAACTTTAATCTATTATGCATTCTCCTAAGAAATTAACAAAAGCTTAGCATGCAATTATTAAAACCAAAGTGCTACTAAACATAGAACATTCAATACGATTAAATTCCTAATTATCAAATACCCAATCCACAAATAATTATAACAGATCCAAATTATAATCAAAAGAGAATTGAATAATAAACAAGTAAATTGGAAGAATACAAATTGAATAATTAAAATTAAATTAAAACTTATAAACCAAGTCTCACACCTTATATTTTAGCAATGAACGATACTCTTACCCAAGAGAAAGGTTTAGCTACTCATAATTGTTAGAAATATCTCTCTATTTGTTGTTTTTGCTCTAAAAACGGCTATTCTCTTTACAACAATCATAAAACATATTTATACTAAAACCTAGGGCTAAAAAGTCACAAAAACGAGCCTAAACACTCAAATTTGCGCCCATCAAGGCGCCTGGGCATGCACCTGGGCTGCACTGCCTTGCTGCCAATGTCCACTTAATTATGATTTTGCCACTGCTTCTTCATTTTTCTATTTAATTACGATTTTGCCACTGTTTCTTCATTTTTTATCTATTTAAGCTCAAGTCCACCTAAAACATAGAAAATACAAATTAATCCATTTTAAGTGAATAAAACATGCTCAAATCAAGTATTAAGGTACATAAAATATATATAAATTGCATCCCATCACATTATCATCTAAGATCTGTCTAGTATAAACAAAAGTGCTTTGTTTTTCTGATATAACGAAAGGCAATATACCTTTTAATTGGTTCACCAGAGTTTTCATAATAATCTTGTATAAAACAGTGCATAAAGGTAAAATTTTATCATCATTAACACCAATGAATTGAAAAAAGTTTAGCCGTCAAAGTTTAAAGGTAAATTAGTTACAAAATTATGTCACTTGAAATTTATCACAAATTTAAAGACTTGAACGCTCATATGTATCAAAGTGATATTTTGTCACTAATAAGCCATATTGCATGACAAAATTACAGCTTGTCACGCATTCTATAGTTATATGTGAATTGTTTTGTAGTCTCATCCGTCCACATTAGCTGTCTTTCTCAAATAAATGGTTAATTTTTTTTTTGTCACAAGAAGCATTAAATTCTCATGCGTAGGAAGCATATAAACTTGTTGTGGCGATTTTTTGGGAATTGTCCTCACTTCATGGATTAAACACTTTGAATATGCAAAACGGAGAAGAACAACATGTTAGAGGGGCGCCGGCAGGGTGGCCGACGTTCCCCCTCCAATGCTAAAGTTAGTAAGCATTCTCATGGATAAAGAAAAATAGCTAAGAATAAAAATGGATGAGGAAATAAGTATTTTGGGTTTTTTATTTTTTTCCCAAGGGGCTGATGAACTATATTTTTTCCTTTTATTTCCTGGTCAAAATAGGTCAAAATTGATTCAAAGAGGGGTAAAATTTGGGGAGTTAACTGAGAAAAAGAAAGGGAGAAAATAGGAGAGGAAAAATTGGCTTATAGCCTTGGGAGGCGTGTAAAATATATGATCCCTATCTTATTACCATCATTTCGTATATAAACCTAGAATTAATGGCCTTGATTGACTGTGAGTAAATCCTACTTAATGGATGAAAGACATGTGGCAAGCCAACCAATGATTTTGGGCTCTGTGTAATCAAATACTTTGGGCTACCAAACTATTTGCGCATTCATTAGGCTTAACTCAATCAAATCAATTGGGCTTATGAATGATGAAAATATTCAAAGCAATAGACCACAAATTGATTTAATCATTGGATTGAATCAATTTTTGATTATTATAATATGCTTGATAAAGTACATTACTGACCAAAATATTGGCGCGGATACCAAAAATTTGAAATTTAAATTTCTTTCTTGAAGGACAGGGCACTAATTGCATTGATCTAATAGGCATTTAACTCTTTCCCATTTGTCGGCTTTACATTTCCCCCTCCTTTTTTTTATTTCTCTATGACGATTGTTATCTAATCGCACTCATTATTCCCTATTTCACTTTCTTTCCTCTGCACGCCGACTCCTTTACTAACATTTCCTCCTTTTTTTTTCTTTCTTCTACAAGTCGGCTTCCCTGCTACACCTTCTCTTCTTTTTTCTTCATTTTTTTCGTTCTTCCTTCCTTTTTTCTGCAAATCACACATTGTTTTTTTTTTCTTCCTTCTTTGCCGACCATACATCATTTCTTCTTCCTTTTTTTTTTCTTTGCCGACCACACATCCTTTCTTTTTTCCTCTTTTTTATTTTCCTTCTTTACCAGTCACGCCTCTTTTTTTTCGACTAAACATACTTTTTTTTTTTAGATCTTGTATCTCCAAAACCTGCTGAGGGGGTGATTTTTAGCTTGCTTCTTTCACTTCCTAGCTTTGGATCCAACTTTCCCGGCAAGTTTTAGGTTGTTCCTTTTTTTTATGTATGGAATACAAACTGATTTGGTGTGTACCTTAGTTAATACGTGCAGGTCAGGTTCCGCATCACTCCCGAGTTTGATCCCGCTCCCTTTGTTCTACGTTTGAAGGTACGAAGTGCTCTCTCCCTTTTATTATTTTTTAATGCGAACTGTATAATCGATGCTGCCATCATTACTTTTTTGTTTTGTTCCTGAGCTGTATGATAATGTTGCTGCTTAGACTATAAATATTCTAGCTTTGTGGTTTTGTTTTTTTGAGATGTATAATCATGTTGTTTGGACTGTGAACTGTGAATATTCTGACTTTGTTGCTTTGTTTTTGTGATGGGTACTCATATTGTCTAAACTGTGAACTGTGAATATTCTGACTTTGTTATTTTGCTTTGCTTAGGTAATGGCTTCAGATGTGAGTGGATGCCACGGGCCTAGATTGAAGCTAGAAGTTTTGGGTGGAGGCCACATACTTGGGAAGAAGCTCGAGACTTGGGCTAAAGTTTAGAACCTAGGCCAAAGTTTGGGACCTGAGCCGAAACTCGAGACCGGAGCGGAGGCCATGGACTTGGGTTGAAGCTTAGGACTTAGGTGGAGGCCACGGACCTATGTAGAAGTTCAGGACCTGGGTTGATACTCAGGATCTAGGCAGAGGCCACGGACCTGAGTAGAAGTTTAGGACATAGGTCGAGGCCACAAAACTGGGCAGATGCTCAAGACCTAGGCTGAAACTTAGGACTTGGGCAGAAGCCACGGACCTGGGTAAAAGATCAGGACCTGGGTCAATGCTCAAGACCTGGGCGGAGGCCACTGACGTGGGCTGAAGCTTGAGACTTGGGTCTAGTCATTTAGCACGTCCGTGTCAGCAGTCTTTAGAGGGTCGGTATGCAGGATGGGGCGCGTCTTGCATTTTTTAGTATTTCAAATCTCCCTTTAGGGATAACCAACCTGATAGTGAGTTATTGCTGTGTTTCAGATGTCTCACCCTTCACCGAGCAGTGGTGGTAGTTCTAGTATTTTTCCCTCTAGTTACCCATTAAGCTACCAGACTCCCTTCGACCCTGAACCTAGGACTTTTAGGCCAGGAGTTTTTGACGATCCACCTTACTCCAAACCAGAGACTTCTACCACCCCTAGAGTGGCAGAGGTTTTAAACTCCTGAAACTCCAAGGTTAAAGATGTTTCAGAGGCTGAAGGGTCTGAGGTTTCATCCAAGTCTTCGATTCATGTCATTAGACTTTCCCGGGGGAGAGAGATGAGGAAAGTGACAACTCCAAAGAGTTCTTGAAGCTTTGACTCTATCAAGTCCAGTCTTTCTCAAGCTGATTTAGATCAATTGAGGCTAGAGTACTCGGTTCCTGACCATATTACCTTCTAAGTACCTGGCAAAGGTGGGCTGCCCATTTCACCTCCTATCGGAGAGGTTGCACTGAACCGGTAGTTTTTCAAGTCTGGGTTAAGGCTCTCGCTTGCTCTTTTCATTCATGTCCTACTCCATTCTGTCTAGTGAAGTCCTTTGTAGCTTAACCCTAATGCTTGGAAAGGGATTTTCTGTTGCTATGGGCTGTGGAGAGAGCACTTTAACATTGACCCTAGCTCTCCTTATATTGAAGCTTGTTTCGAGATGAGGCCGACATCCAAGAAGGTCGACTCTTATTGATATTATCATTGCCATAAGAAGTTCCTCCAGAAGCTTTCCGAGATCACAAACTGGCAAAAGGAATGGTTCTTTGTTGGAGGTGACTAGAAGGACATCAGCTCAGGAATAGGGGGTGAACCCTTGGTCCCTCGTGGATTTTGTGAGTACAAACACAGATGGTGCTTAATAGCTCTACATTTAGATGAGCCTAGCAACTCTAGGGTTTCCCACATTTTTGGTCTCGACATGACGGGCAAATCGGCTAAGACCAACTCTGGTTTGTCTCCTCAGTCTTCTATAGTTGCTGCTGCTGGTTCTCATCTTCCTCCTCTTCTTCTCAGGGGAGCTCCCTCCAAAGACCTCAAGAGAGATGCCAGCTCTCCTCAACTCTAGACAGGTGAGGGGTCAACACCCTTTTCACCACGAGGGCAAGTGCTCACTTTCCGAGAGGGAAGACTCATTGCTAGAGGTGAGTAGGGGTGAAAATGGTAGATCCCCTAGTCACTTAGGGGGTTTTATGAGCTTCCTATCAAAAGAGGTTATGTTTGCAAATGACATATGGCTCTCTAGTCTTTCTGACTCCTCGATATCTGTTGAGGCTTCTCATCAAGCAGTCTCGATGAGAACTCTTATTCCTATGTTTTTTGTCATTAACTGTTAATGTCATTTAATTATATGTCATCTATTTTCCATGTAGGCTGCCTTTACGGTTTTCAAGCTTCAAGAGCATGTCAGCTTCCAAAAGGAGAAGGATGTTGCTGCCAAGGATTGCCTGAAGAAGGCCGAGAAAGAGCTGGAGGAGGCCAAGAATTGTGTGGTAGACTTTGAACGAGCGATGGTGAGGAAGGACTTTGAACTCAAATAGAGGGAGTTTGACTTTAAACAAAACGATGCGGAGCTGAAGAGGAAAGACCAGCTCCTGGTCTCGTCTACTGCCCAATTCAATTAGCAGCTTAAAGATGCCAGAACCGAATCTGAGGGGTTGTGGGCAGAGCTTGAGGAAGCGAAGAGAAGTCTCCAACTGAAGAAGAATGAGCTCTCAAGGTTGTTTGACAACGTTGATGGCCAATTGAAATGGGGGCTAGTTATGCCCTCTAGAAAATTAAGTCTAGGTTCTCATACCTCAACTACAGCTTACTAGATTTGCCTCTGGATCAATATTCAGCTCCTATAGCCTCCAGCTCTTAAGGTACCTGCTTCAAACCTTCTACATTATGAGGGCTTAGCTGTCCTTCCTCCAGAGCTGGCTCCCTCGGTCCCCTGCTCAAGTTCACCTTTTGTAGCACCATGATCGAGAGCTTGTGCTTTGCCTAACTACTTTTTTTTTGTGTACTCTTTGTAAATTGTATATAGGATTTATTTTGGCGTGTCAATGCCTATTTACTTTGTGATTGAACATTTATATTGTAGTAGTTGGTATTATTTGCAAACAAACATTTATGTTGCTATATTGTGTTTGTTGTGTGATTTCATGATTTCTCACTTTTTTTATTACTATCAAAACTAATCTTGAAAATATTTCGAAACTGAGATTGAATTGAATCTGTTTTGGTGCGCCCAATACTTTGTTGCCCCCTATTCTTTCTTGTTTCTTGCTTGAGAAACTTGGAAGAGTCATGATATGAAGGGTGGTACTTTGCTGTTCACCTCGACTCAGGGAGCATCCAGCTCCTGGGGCGTTCAACCCCTGGTCAAATTTGAGCCCAGCTCATAAATCATCTAGCTCTTGGTCGAATCTGAGCTCAGCTCAGAGAGTGTTTAACTCCTAAGCCAATCAGCCTCTGGTCGAGTCTGAGCCCAGCTAAGGGAGTGTCTAGCTCCTGGTCAAATCTGAGTCCAGCTCAGTGAGCGTTCAACTCCTAGGGCACTCAGCCCATAATCGAATCTAAGCCCAGCTCAGGGAACGTCTAGCTCCTAGTCAAATCTGAGCCCAACTCAGTAAGCGTTCAATATACTTGCATTTTTAGAAGTAAATGTTTACACACTCTTTTTGTAAAAGCAAATTTCATTTCATTGATAATCATGTAGTGCTTACAAGTTAAAAAAGTTACATTAGTCACTGAAAATAAAATTTCAAATGCTCTGCTTTCCAAGGGTGAGCGAGCGTCTTTCCGTATGTCCCTTACAACTGATATGTCCCAGGCTAGAACACTTTTTCACTTGGTACGGGCCTTCCCAAGTTGATCCCATCACCCCAGCCCCATGCCTTTTTGTGTTTAACGTGACATTCCTCAAAACTAGGTCACCGAACCGAAATGCCTTTTATTTGACCATTGAATTATAATATCTAACTGATTGTTGTTGATAGGCGGCTACGCACATTTGGGCCAAATCCCTTTACTCCTCAATCATATCTAGGTTAAGCCTCATTTGTTCTTCATTCTTTTTCGCTTGGAAATGTTCAGTTTGGAAGTTGGGCATCCCTATCTCTACTGGAATGACGACCTCAACTATGAAGGCCAAAGAGAAAGGATTTCTCATGTTCCAGTTCTCGGAGTAGTCCAGTAAACTCAAAAAACTCGAGAAGCTCATCAACCCAAGCTCTCTTATGCTTGTCCAACCTTGACTTTAAGTTGTTTTTGATGATCTTGTTGGCAGCTTCGACTTGGCCATTAGCTTGTGGGTGAAAAAAAGAAGAGAGTGCTGCCTTGATTCCTAAATTTGAGCACATATCTCTATAATTCTTGTTATCAAATTGTCTTCCATTTTCTGTGACAATGGTGTGAGGTATTCCAAACTAATAAATAATCGATTTCCAAAAAAAACTTGAAGTTTTGGCTTCAGTGATCGTTGATAGGGGCTCAGCTTCTACCCACTTGGTAAGATAATTGATGGTCACTATTGCGTATTTCACCTGGCCTCGTCTTGTCAAAAGTGGACAAATGAAGTCGACTCACTACTAAGCAAACAACTATGGGTTTACAATGGAGGTAAACTGCTCTTGTGGTTTTCTTTGCACGTTTACAAACCTCTGGCAGGGGTCACATCTTCTCACAAACATTTTTGCATCTCCCTGAATAGTTGGCTAGTAATACCCTTGGCAAATTATTTTGTGTGCCAATGAACGATCTCCAGCATGATTTCCACATACTTCTTCATGGACTTCTCTTGTGACATAATCTGCCTCCTCTTTTCCCAAACATCTCAAATAGAGTAATGAGAAGCATCTCTTGTACAATGCTCTGTTAATCATGGTGTAGTATGGTGCCTTGTATTTCAACCACCTGGCTTCTAGCTTATCTTCAAGCAATGTATCGTCTGTCAAGAATTTGATGATAGGGTCTTTCCAGCCTGGTCTTTCTTCAATTGGGATTACTTCTTGCTTCTTTTCTAAAATGATGGGTTGTTTCAAGGTTTCCACGCTTATAGTGTGTACGAGTTCCAATTCGATAGCTGATGCTAATTTGGCCAGCGATTCGGCGTTTGAATTTTCAACCCTCAGTAGTTAAGTGATGTGGCTCTTTTCAAATTCCTTTAATAGCCCCCTAACCACCTCTAGGTAGCTAATCATGCTTGTTCATTTTGCTTGGTGCTCTGAATTAATCTGCTTCACCACCAGTTGAGAATTGTTGTAGATGTGCAACCTCTAAGCCCCCATTGATCTTGCCATCTTAAGTCCAACGATTAATGCCTCATACTCTGCTTCATTATTTAACGTCCTAAACCCGATTCTTAGAGCGTACTCCAATTTAACATGATCGAGTCTTGGAATGGTCAAGATTAATCATGCTCCGCTCCTTTGCTCAATGGATGATCCATCCGCATGCAAAGTCTAGAATAAGGTCGGTTGAGCACTACTTGTTTCACTGCTGATATCTGGAATGATGACATCTCCTTCCCCCAAGATAGTAAATTCGGCAATAAAATTAGCTACTGCTTGAGCTTCTATTGTCATGCGGGGTTTATACGATATCTCATACTGCCCCAGCTCGATGGACCACTTAATTAATATTCTAGACGGATCTGGCATCTAAATCACTTGCCACAAAGGCTAACCAATGGATACTGTGATTGAATGTGCTTGAAAGTAAGGTTTCAGCTTTCTCGAAGACATAACTAGTGCCAAGGCCAATTTCTCAATGCTAGGGTACCTCGTCTCCGCCTGCACCATCGTTTTGCTGACGTAGGAAATCGGAAGCTGGGTTGCTCCTTCTTCTTGTATGAGGGCTGCACTCACTGTCATTTCTTATACAGCTAGGTATAGGAGCAATGTCTCTCCGCAGACAGGCTTAGACAATAAAAGTGATGTGCTTAGGTACCTCTTGAGCTGGGTCAAGGCCTCCTCACATTCCTCGGTCCAGATGAAATCTTTAGCTCCCCTAAGGATTTTAAATAATAGCAAGAACTTGTCAATAGCTTTTGAAATGAAACGATTAAGGGCTGTTATCTTTTCTGTGAGCCTTTGGAAGCCCTTCACTTTCCGAGGGGAGGTAATATCCATGAATGCTTTGATTTTTTCAGGGTTGGCCTCGACCCATTGTTGATTCATCATGAAGTCCAAGAACTTCCCTGAAGATACTCCGAAAGCACACTTCGCAGGGTTAAGCATCATCTTGTGTCTTCTTAAGAAATCGAAAATCTCATCCAAGTAGTTCATATGCTTGGCTACCTTAATGCTCTGCACTAACATGTCATCAACATACACCTTCATAGTCTTCCCAATATGTTTGGCGAACATCTTGTTTACCAACCTCTGGTAAGTAGCATCAGCATTCTTGAGCTAGACGCTTATAAGTTCCTCCACTGGTTCCCCTTGAAGCATTCCATGCATTCTATCTTCCATATCTTTTTCTAGGATCTCCTCACCCGTCGCCTCAACTTCCATCATCAATGGACCTTAAATTACAGCCTCTGTGCCAACTTCAGAAGCTGGTGAAGTGTTTTCTTCATTTGTTTTAAGTGGTGCTGGTGGAGTAGTTTTTTCAAGATATGGCTTGGAGAATAATTTTTGTTGTGATCTCCTTCGGGATGTCGGGCTTCATGTTGGCTCAGAGCATTCCTGCTCGAGGGTCGATGTTGGCTAAAAGCATTTCTGCTCAGAGGACATTGACTGAATTAGGTGATTAAGTTTTTCATGGCGTGGCTCTGGGCATTTCTACTCAGAGTTTGAGAAGATGGGCAATGTCTCTAAATGTGCATCCTTGTCAAATTGATCTCCTAGTACTGTGCTGACACCTTCTCCTTCGGTCAAAAACTTGATCATTAAATGGTAGGTTAATGTAGTTGCTCTCAGGGCGTTAAGAGTTGGACTTTCCAAAATAACATTGTAGGCGGACAGTGACTTTATCACAAGAAAATTCACAAGGACAATGGACTTGTTAGGGACTTCTCTGATGGTAAAGGGGAGCTCGATGGACCTTTCAGGCCTTTTGTTGCTTCCTCCCCGGTTCAAGTTCCTTTTGGACTGAATGATTTCCTCCGTAGAGATGTGTTTTTTGGCCTCTACTAGCATCTCTGATAATACTCAAGGTGGATTCTTGGCTACTGTCTTTATGGAATCCTCATCGCGTATTCTATCATGCCTAGCTTGCATGGTGCAGTCATCTATGTTGCCTTATATCTGCATCATCACATCCATAAACCTTTGGACGTAAGCCTTCAAGTACTCACTTTCTCCTTACACTATAGATAACAAGTGGGAGGGTGGTTTCTTCACAGGTTTGGCCCCTATGAATTGCACCATGAAGGTGTTCTCTAAGTCTTCAATGCATAGGCTGGTAAACCAGGTTCAGGCCATTCCTCTAATAGTTAAGGGAAGAGCCCAGCACATGATGGCATCCCTAGCTGCTTCAAATTCCATCCAGACTTTGTAAGCTCCTAGGTGCTCCACATTCGGTATTTTAAAGTTTTGGGAAGGACAACTCGATGTATCTCCTCCCCGAAAGGCTAGGTTGCTTGTCCTGGTCCATCAGCATAAGCATAAGGTTGTGGTTGTGGGGCTTGATATCCTTGGGGCACTTGATATCGATGCTAACTGCAAAGCTTCAAGTCCACCTTATCTCCCAGTTTTCTTTTCTCGGCTTCTAGCTTCCATCTCTCCTCGGCTTCCCACCTTCTCTTCTCAGTTTCAAACTTTTGTCTCTCCTCAGCTTCGATCATCTATCTCTCCTCAGCTTGGATACGCACTCTCTCTTCTTCCAAGTCGACCCATTTCCTACGTTCACTTTAGGACTCTGTGCGCTCCTGCTCCTCTCGCGCTTGCCTCTGAGCATTGAGGGAAGCTTCAAGATTGTTGAGATCTAGGCCATTGTTTGGTGAGGAGAAAACGTCACTCACAGACCTCATCCGGGAGCTGCCTCGCTCATCTCCCAACTGCCGGCGTGCCGGGGAGGGATATTTCTTATTTCTTCTAGTTTCTCCTGAGATGGCCTTGGGTACTCCCTTGATGGCCCATACCTTTTTTGGTTGTGTCGATATCGGTTCCTGACCTGAGTTTCTAGCTCATCCTTCAGTACTCCCCTATCTCCACGAGTTTGAGAGTCAACGTGGGGTCATGGAGAATCTACCAGAGCTGGACTCCTCATGGTTTGAGAATTTGGCTCACGGTGGGTCTGTTGATGATGCTCAAGCAAATTGAGGATCTAGTCCATCCAATTCTCTAGGTCGGATATTAGGGCTCACTCTGAGCATGGGACTGCCTGTCTTTCACTCCGTCTCAGAATCGAAGGCGGCTGCTGTGAAGTTAGTGTTGTCGGTTCAGCCGCTGTGGTTGAAGTTTCTCTGTTCAGAACAGAGCTAGTTCCCATAGGTCGCTTGCCCCTAGCTCCTCTGTTGGACAATTCAGCTCCATCCAGTGTACCTTGCTGCTCTAGTGAGTATCCAGCATTTTTTCATGTTATACTTCGGCTAAGTTCGACTATAGAATGGCGAGTCTCTTCGTAGCTATAACTAGGCAACTTCTCTAGGTAATGCTGCATTGTTCAGTGGTATCTTCTGAAATTTCATATCCAAGTCCATCCAGAGCTAAACAGAGGTGGCTCATCCAGGAACTGAATCTTAGCTTCTGTTGTTTTTTTTTTTTTCTTTTTTCTTTTTTTTTTCTTTTATGAATATGGTTTCAAAGAAAAAAAAACACAAATAAAATCTAATTAACCGAAATAAAACAAACCCATAGTTAGAAATAAAAGAGATAATGAAAACTTAAATGAAAAGGGATGAAATCAAATGGAGGAAAACAACACTCGGCTTAAAGAAATATCAAGGAAAATAAAGAAACAATTAATGGGAGAACAAGATTCGGCCAAAAGAGAACAAAGGAAACATTAATGGGAAAACAACATTTGGCCAAAAGAAAATAAAGGAACCATTAGTGGGAAAAAACATTCAGCCAAATGAAAATAAAGGAAAATAAAGACACCAAGATGCCGCACCAGGAAAAGAGAAAATAGTAAGCCAAAAACTTTTCCAAAAATTTCTCAAAATATAAAAAATATAAGGACAAACAAAAATCGCATGAACATCGAGTAAATAGAAATTATTGTTCCCACAGAAGGCACCAAAATGTTGTGGTGATTTTTTGGGATTTGTCCTCACTTCATGGATTAAACACTTCGAATCTGCAAAACGGAGAAGAACAACAGGTTAGAGGGGCGTCGACGGGGTGGCCAGCATTCCCCCTCCGATGCTAAAGTTAGTAGGCATTCTCATGGCTAAAGAAAAATAGCTAAGAATAAAAATGGTGGAGAAAATGAGTATTTTGGGTTCTCTGTATTTTTTTCCCAAGGAAGGAGATGATGAACAATATTTTTTTCCTTATGTTTCCTTGACAAAATTGGTCAAAATTGATTCAAAAAGAGGTAAATTTTGGGGAGTTAACCAAGAAAAAAAAAAGGGAGAGAATAGGTAGAAAGTCTTCGGTGGGGCGATCGCACAATCCTAGGTGGTTTGCCCAAGCACTTACATGATGACGTCTATCACTTACTATTTTGTTTAAATTTTTATATCATTTTTTATGCCTTTGATGCCACCTCATTAGGTTTTAGTTTTTTTTTTTATCTTTTACTTTTATCTCGATTTCAACATATTCACTTCCAAAATGCTCAAATTGATTTTTCCTCCCTCCTCTTTTCTCTAACACAGTCCAACCAAAAGCAACAAAATTTTCACATAGTGAAAATAGAACTTCAACTTCAAAAAGACAAAATCGTGAAAGGGGTTAGTAAATTCTTTTGCTATGCNCCACCTCATTAGGTTTTAGTTTTTTTTTTATCTTTTACTTTTATCTCGATTTCAACATATTCACTTCCAAAATGCTCAAATTGATTTTTCCTCCCTCCTCTTTTCTCTAACGCAGTCCAACCAAAAGCAACAAAATTTTCACATAGTGAAAATAAAACTTCAACTTCAAAAAGACAAAATCGTGAAAGGGGTTAGTAAATTCTTTTGCTATGCATTTTAAATATTAAAGGAAATTTCTATTTTTTTCTAAAAAATAAATTTTGAAAGAGGTCTCTATTTATACTTCTAATTTTCAAAATTTTCCTAGTTGCACAAGAGAAAGATAAAAAGAAGGAGAAAGATAATGCATATCATTTTTTACTTCTATAATTTTTATTTTCTCTTATTCCGTATTTAGTAAAAGCTCTAGCAGCTTCAATGGAAAAGAAAAAAAAATAAAAAGCATTTTGAGGTAAATATTTTAAGATAAACCCCATAATCCCCATCTTTTACTGTTTCAAAATAAATATTTCATTTTACTATTAACATATTATTGGGATTTTTTTGTTTTGTAGATGTTCCAATAGTGTATTGATTCATTTGAGTCTTGTTGACTTGTTAAGTAGTTTTTTTTGCATTTACTTCTAGTGTGTGCATTTTGGTGCGGCTGGAAAACAAAGAAAGGATAAAATAGAAACACAAAGAGAGAATAGAGTTGCAGAAGTTGATTAAAAAGGAGTGAAAAAATGCTCTGTATTCTTAGCTCTTAGAAAGAAAAATTGTGTAGTATGTGCAGGAAAAAAACTTTCCTTGTAATGAGAGGGCTCTCTTGTAATGTCTTGTACTTCTCAGTTGATTAATAAAGAATATGTACTCTTTAACTTAAGTAATTAATTCATTCTGGTTGTTGAGATTGTTGAGATTAAATTTATCAGTTTGATTTTGTTCTGATATTTGTGAAGCTACATTGAAACTGATGTGTTCTTTTGAGTTTACTTTTCATTGATATGATCTAAATTGTTACAATACCAATTGAAACATGCTGAAACTTGTAATGAGAGGGTTCTTTGTATCAATATTTTTTGGTAATTCATTCCCAAACTATATTCCACAAATAAAAAAGATAAAAGAATGAGTGTCACAATAACAAAATGGAAATTCTTACAACTAATGTGATACATTACTTAAAAAATAAAATAAAGATACTTTACAACACCATCATTAGGAAGATATTTAGACCTAATTCTTTTCAATCTTCTTTAAGCAGCTTTTTGTGAAGAAAAAAAAAGTCATACTATTTCTCACCTGAAAAGAATACCAAATAGGTTTATTACAGTAAAAATATTAACAATGTTAAATATAGTAAATTAAATTAAAAACATACCAGTATAACATCATAACATCCATCAATTATGCAGTCATTAATATTTTCTTAGTGAACCATCAAAACCATAAGTATGTGAATCCTGCTACAATCATTTCGCCTTGGTTAAGTAAAATTATATCAAAATAATAACAACTGATCAAGTATTGCAATTTCAAAGAAATACCTTGGTTAAATAATGCATTTCATTGTTGCCATGAAGCATGCTTGAAAAGTAAAAATTAGGATGTCCTAAACCTTATTGATGAATGAATGGCGTGAGCATTGTAAAATTAGGTGATATCACTGGATAAGACGAACCACCACCATTCTCTTCATTAAATTCTCCTACCATAAGAGAATCATCATTGATAACAAAAATAAAATAAAATGATATATACATGTACGCATTACATATTTATACCTATTTATGCCTTTTTTTTTTCTTTTCTCTAAATTGCTTTTCAATCTTGCATTTGTTACTCCTTTAGCCCTGATAGTTGGTGGGTTTATGATTGCTAGCTCATCTTCAAAGGCATCACGATTAGAATGATGATCATTTGTTTTGTTAAACTTGTCTAACATATTGATAGTTTCCTCATCCTTTTCAATTAACTTCATTGTTTCTTCTAACTTTTCTTTAACAAACTTAGTTTCTGAACCAGACATTGAAGCTACACTATAAACATTATTCCCTTCATGCATCAACTCACTAAGGCGTAATGATTTAGAAGACTTCCCATTCTTCATTGACAAGTCATATATAGCATTACTTGTCAAAAATCCTTTTTTAGCTTCTTTAGTCCACCTTTTCAATATGAACTATGTTGGTATGCTTGTGAGATTATTCAAAGCAAACACTTTTAATGCGTGGAAACATAAGATCTCCAAAGATTGAAATAATGTGCTTGAACAAGAGATATCCAATGTAAGAGGATTATATTGAATGTTATACACTCTTTGGCATCCTTCTTCAAATGCTTCATAAGTACAAAGCTCATAATCTCTACTAATTTCCTTCATTCTGACTCCAATATACCTTGTTAATTCTCTTTCAAAAAGATTAAACATTTTGTTGGTATACACATTAACTGCATGATTTAAAATACCACACCTTACTTTGAAACGAGGAACACCATGTTTGCAACGATAATCATCTTCCAACTCTGCCAAACGCATTTCTTCAATTTTCTTCTCATAGTGATGTACAAAACTAACAAGCCCCATTGTTTTTGTAGAAATTTGATCAAAAATATTGTTCATGCTCTCACTCCTCTGTGTGGACCTTATGTTTGCAAAAAATGTATCTAAACTAAAAGCTCAACACCATTTTTCTCGAAGTGCATATAATTTCTTTAACCACAAATGTCCTCCAAGATCAAATTTTTCAATCATATACTTCCATGAGGCTTCAAATTCTTTTTCATCATAACATCCATGAAAACATTTATTAAAATGTTTTTTGAACTCTGGATTAGCATAATAGCTAGCAAGATGCTGTATAGCTTTTTTAGTAATGTGCCAAGTGCATAGTCGATGTTGTGTTTGTGGCAAAACTATTTCTATTGCATTTTCCATTGCTTTGTCTTCATCTGTAAAAATAGTTTTTGCTGTATATTTCCCATAGACTCCATAAATGACTCAAACAACCAAATAAATGATTCAGTGGTTTCATCCAATAAAAATGCACAACCAAACAACATATTTTAATAATGGTGGTTAACTCCAACAAATGGAGCACTTACCAAATTGTATTTATTGGTATGTAATGTAGTATCAAAGCACACAACATCATCAAAGCAATCATAATCTAACTTTGATCTACTATCTCTCCAAAAGAAGTTTGTCATTCGGTTAAATTGATCCACTTGCATTTATTAGAAAAAATTAGGATCTTCACTTTGTTTGAGCTTAAAATGGTTTAGTAAACTTTGTCCATCCCCTGCTTCAATCAATTCACATTTTTTCCTTTGCAAATAATTTCTCATATCTTTTCTAGTAAATCCAATATTTTCAGCACCACCCACTTCATTTGCTAAATAGAAATATGATTTTGTTGGTCTTATACTAGCATTGACCATGGAACTAATGACTTATGCCTGAGCGTTAGATATTTTTCAGCCTGATCTAAAAAATTGTCTTTCTTCTAATTTAGCAAGTTCATGGTTATGGTCAAAATTAATATGAGAAATTTTTCACATTCCATTAACTACTGTAAAACGAACCATAATTTTGCAACCTTTTCTTGTCTCTAACCTTTTGATTTTTCTCATTTTACATAAATCTTTATCTCTTTTAAACCCTTCTTTTGAACATAAAAACTTTCTTTGTTTAATATTATTCGATGCATCTCTTTGAATATGTCCTTTACGAATGCTAAAACCCCTTTTTAAAGCATATGTATTGCATAAATTATAAGCTTCTACATCATAAGATACTTCCATTCCCACATTAAGTTCTCTATCAATTTTTTTCTTTATACATTTCTTTATCACTTTCTAATATTTTTTAATTGCTATTTGGATGTTCCATTCAGTAAAATAACCTTATATAAAGCAAAACAAAAACAAAACAAAACCTAATAAATGACCTAATAATAAAAGCAAAAAAAAAATTAATAAATAAACTTTTATTATCAATGAAAATTAAAATGTAGTATTGAAATAGTAAAATGATTTACTAACCTCTAAAATAAGCTTTTCACAATTTTTTTTTTTTTTAAGTTGGAGCTTTTCTTCTTGCTTCTCTCATTCCACTACGTTAAAGTATTACTTTGTTTATTTTTAACTTTTCTTTTTTATTTTGGCCGGTCTGCGCTTGAGCAAAAGGAGAAGATGGAGGGAAAATTAATTGGATAGTGGATAGGTTAAAATTGGAAGTAAGAGAAAAAAAAATCATAAAAAAATTAAAAAGATATGAGGTGGCGTGTATATGTTAAAATCAAAACAAAGAAAAAAAATAAAAAAATAAAAAGTACATTAAGTGATGTCAGAGGTATAAAAAAAGATATAAAAAATTAAAACAAAATATAGATGACAAATGTCATCACGTAAGTGATTGGGTGGACCACCTAGGATTGTGCGACCGCCCCACCGAAAACTTTATCGAGAATAAGAGAGGAAAAATTGGCTTATGCCTTGGGAGGCGTGTAAGATATATGATCCCTCTATTCTTATTATCATTTGCTATATAAAATCTAGAATCAATGGCCTTGATTGACTGTGAGTAAACCCTATTTAATGGATGAAAGACATGTGGCAGGCCAACTAATAGTTTTGGGCTACCAAACTAATTTGACATTTATTAGGCTTACTCAATCAAATCAATTGGGCTTATAAATGATGAAAATCCCTATAATTACAGTGATAATTTAACTCAATCAAACTAATTTGGCATTTATTAGGCTTAACTCAATCAAACTACTAATTTTATAAAGTAATTCGTCCAAATGCTTGTGACTACTCTTTAAATCCGTTAGGAGTGATTTCAATGATAATTTATTCCACACCTCTTTATGTCATATATGCACAAGAGTATAATTTTCAAAATGATGGGCAAATTAAAGCCCTATTTGGTATAGTTTCTGGAAATGTAAAAGTAGTTTTTAAAGCTTAAAAAATGCTTTTGAAAATATTTAATTTTCTAGAAATGCTTTAGATTTCCAAAATCCTTTTTAACCAAAACAAGCATATAGAAACTTCTTTATAAAGCTCTTCCGGATAAACATAAAATGATACCGCGAAAAAGCGTTAAAAAGACAAAAAATATCATAGATACATGCAACGATAATCTAACTTTATTGATACGCTTAGAACTACCAAAAACAAAGATCAAAGACTTGTTGATTCTGTAGAATACTAAAAAGTTGATAAAAATTGAGAAAACTCAAAATATTATTCATAACCAACTCCTTTTTACAAATCTCAAACTCATCGACATATAGGCAATCTAATAAAATCCTACTAAAAAAGCAAAAGATATCTTAATTTCCAAATTAGGCTAACCATTGATAAATAAAAATAAATAAGATAATATATCTTAGTTTCATAATTAAAACTAAATTTTAAATTTCAATAACAATAACAATAAATAATATTATGCTTTAAATCAAATCAAAGGTCTTATATTCTACCAGTGCATCGTTATTCTCCTCTTAAAAAATGAGATAAAGTCGTCCTCGATGAAATCTTCCATTCCAAATAAATAAAAAATTGAAATATTTTAATTTTCTTGAAATATGACACCATAGATTGCAGAGCTGGAAAATTTTGAGATCTCGATCATTATACTACATATAGAACGTCAGATAAACTAGATTATTTAAAATTTTCAAATAATAAATATTAATTCTAAAAAAATTACTATTAGATGAAAATTGATTTGACCATCATGCTTCTCATTGAACTTCGATCAGAATCAATATTATATGAAAATTAGTTTTCTCCAACATATTCTTCATCGAAAATCGAATCAGAATTAAAATTAACTAGTTTATCTTGTTCAAAAGCATAAACCCAATCAAAAAAAATTTGATTAAGAAGGTTGAGTCTATTCAGGCGGGGCAAAGCTAAATAGATATGTGTGTTGATATAATTGTGCAATTTTGTCACAATCATATTCCTCGTCTATCAAATCATCAAAAGCATAATCACAATCGATTTTTTTTTTTATTTGTAGGTTGTCACAACTAGTTTATCTTCTTTAAAAGCACAAACCAATCAATTTTTTTATTTATTTGTAAGATTAGTCTATTCAGGTGGAGTAACGCTAAATAGATCCATGTGTTGATATAATTGTGCAATGTTATCATAATCATATTCTTTGTTTATCAGTTCATCACAAGCGTAAATGTGCTTTTGAGGTGGCATTGATGCAGCGCAAAAGCGTGAGAAACATAAAAATAATCTCACAAAAATATACCATGATAGATCTTACAAAAACATACTATAATAATCTAATTTTTTTTATTCGCTCACAAATATCAGAATTAGAGACTAAAAACCTATTAATTCTACCAAGAATTCGATAAAATTTGAGAAAACTCAACGTATTATTCATGATCAACTTCCATTTTACCAATTTTAAAGTCATCTATATATAAGCAACTTAATAAAACTCTAAAATACTAAACTAAAATATTTCAAAATAAAGAAACAAATATCTCTTAATTTTTTAATTAGACTAACCACCGGTTAAAAAAATCTCTTAGTTTCTTAATTGAAATTGAAATAATAATAAATAATATTTGCTATAAAATAAAATACATCAAATCAAAATTTTTATATTCTATAAATGTATCGTAGAAAAATAAAGATATAAACAAAACTGTACCAAACAAGGTTCAACTTACATCATTAGAGCATTTTCAATGCACTTTCTAAAAGTATCAATTTCTTTATTTTAAAGAGTAATATTCAATTTGACAACTCCAATGGGCTCTTCAAATATAAAAGTTAAAATACATATAGAGATGTAGAGCCAAATCCACTCTTCATATAAAAAATTTCATGCACATATTTATTTTATCTACAATTTTCAATGCATATTTAATAATTTTATTTAACAAAATATTTTGATTTATTAGATTTGTTCTATAATATTCAAAAAAAGAGGAAAATAAATTAATTATTTATTGATAAATAAAAAATAGTGATAAAGAGTATGGTTGAAATTGGATAAAATATTTCACTTTCTATTTTATTAAAATTTCAGAAATATTCTTTTTTAAAACATTATGCTCTTTAAAATAAAAAATACTGTTAAAAATATTCTTAGAATTAGATATATAATTTCTACACCATCTCACCCACCCAAACCACGTCAAAATGAAACTGATTTTCATATTCAATCAGGGATAATTTCATCTACTCCCCCTGACCTATAGTATAATTCCAAATACGACCCCGTGGTTCCGTATAATGCATAAACACCCCTTACAGAGTTCTGACTTAATATTGCTGTCAATGTCAGGTCTCTGTCAGAAGGTAAAATGTCCAAAATACCCTTACATTGATTAAAATAATAATAAATTTTGAAAAAAAAAAGTTGAAACAGATGTGACAGTTGACCATTACTGTGTAACGGTCACAAATTTCCCTATATATACTGCACATAGTAGTTTAAAAGACACCCCCTGTATTCTAAAAATTACTCATTACAAATTTTCTTTTTATCCTACCAGCATAACCATAACCACAGACCACCACAAACTAGTTGCCATTCATTTTTTTCAAAATCAAGTGTTTCAAAAACACCCCTTCACCTGCAAATTTTACTTCTACCAGAAGATGCACATAGCAAGACATTTAGAAAATTCTTTGAGCTATCCTACCAGCATAACCATAACCACACAGACCACCACAGACCAGTTTTTGAGCTATCCTACCAGCATAACCATAACCACAAACCAGTTTCCATTCATTTTTTTAAAAATCAAGTGTTTCAAAAACACTCATTCACCTAAAAATTTTACTCCTACCAGCAGAGGCACATAGCAAAACATTTAGAAAATGCATTCATCAACTAGTAACAGCAATATAAATGGCAGCATCATCAAGTTCAAGAACCGAATGTGTCAATGTGGAAGGAAAGCTAGAATAAGGATTTCAGAGTCAACAAGAAACCCATCCAAGCTGTATTTTTTTTTTGTTTACAAGGAAAATGCAACTATTATAGCTTTTGGACTTCTGATAATGAAAAGTTTAGTATAGATGATAATGCAAGCAGTGGAGACGTATCCCGACCATCCAATGAGGCAAGTGAAATGCAAAGTAAAAAGGAGATTAAAGCATTGGAAACAAGGGTGCAAAAAATAGAGGCAATGCAAGGTTTAATGAAGGTCATTATGTTTATGTTTGTTTTGCTCATTGTTGTAGTTGCATTTGCAATGAAAGTTATGAAACAAAGTGAATATTGCATCAGCAATAAAAGTTATGAAACAAACTGAATAAAGTTATGGAATGAAGTGAAAACAAAATATATTGAAATAAACATCATCAAGTGAGTATTACAAGTAGATTTCTATAAATATAGGGGATTCAACCCCATTACTAACTCTAAAGGCCACCCTAAAGGCCACCATTAACTCTTTCTATGATGTACCTTCAAAAAAAAAGGAGGGTCACAACTACAACTTATATATACCCATCCTAGTCCTATATGACTCAAAAAAATGGCTCTCTACGTTTCCATTTACAGCCTTTCAAGTGGTTACAATATCAAAACATGGTCAAAAAATACACCACTGCACAGCATAAACAAAAAAATAACCAGTGTCACTACCATTGCACTCACTTGATGACAAAAGGCAGCAACCAACCATTTGCAGCTACTGGTGTTGCTGCTGAGTTTAAGGACCTGCTCCCCCACCTCCTTGTTGTTGTGTTGAAAGACCTGCTCCCTCATCCCCTTGCTGCTGTGTTGAAGGACCTGCTTCCCCATCTCCTTACTGCAAACAGAAGAGAAATAGTATAAACAATAATTAATTAACTTCAAGCATTCATAAAATAATGTAAACAGTCAAGAATGCAGTGATAAAAATACCGTAGTGGTCTTTGATCTCTTTACATTTTGTGGACAACTTTTTCTATTATGACCAAGACCCTTGCATATGCCACATTTCAAAATGAAGGACCTAGTGTTCTTTGTTGGCTCATCTGGCTCTCTTCTTCTACTAATCTTTGGTCTACTAGGCTGCTTTCTCTTTTCTGGTGGTAATGCAGATTCAACCTCAACATCCGGCCACAAGCTCTAATCTGGAATTGGGTGGATTGTAGTGTTGTAAGTCTGCAAGTATGTAGATGTCTTCAAGCTGATATCAACATACTCAGCAATGTCTTCTCTCTTGTACATAATGCATGTCATGGCATGCTTGCAAAGAATCCCACTTATCTGCCACCCTCCAACATTGACAGGTTGGTTTGTTCAGATCAATGATGAAAACTGTGGTCTCATCAATAACTTCAAATTCATTGTCTGCTGCCCAAATCACCTCTAAGTGTCTCCCAACCTTCTGTATTTGCTTAATCTTCCCCAAGACTGTAGGAGGAACTGATGTAGTCCATTTAGCTGCTTCATTCTTCCTTTTTTAGATCTTTCTCATCACTTTTCCTCTTATTTGCTCCAGCAATGATAAAACTGGCCCACACCTTTCCATGCTAAGCTAACTGTTCCAAGACTCAGTCATGTTGTTGGTACAGTGGTCATTCTTCACTGCCACATCAAATAGATGTCTACTCCAATGACGAGGTGGAATTTTTTTGATCCACTCATATGCTTCCTGACTCATAGTCCTTATTTGTTCCATGAAATGCCTAAAGTCCCTTGCATTGTGGATCTGGCAGCCCTCCAGAACAGTTTCCCCACCATAACACCAATAAATATGTTCTTAAAATTAGCAGAAAGGTGTCTCGTGCAAAATTTGATTGGTGAATTAGGAAAATGGATAGCCAAACTACCCAAAATCCCTTTCTGCCTATCACTCATAAATGTAAATAGCCTCCTATCTTGTACACCAATGTACTTCATGAGCAATTATAGAAACCAGCCCCAACTATCGAGGTTCTCACCTTCATAAACAGCCACTGCCAATGGAAAAAGACAACTGTTGGCATCCAATGCCACAGCGCTTAATAGCATACCACCATAAGGACCTATCAAGTGGCAGCCGTCCAAACCAATGAATGGTCTACAACCATTCAGAAATCCATCCCTTTGTGCTGGAAAGCTTACAAAGAACCTTTGAAAATGAGGGTTCTCATTGGGCACATTCCTTGTGCATGACACTACACAAAGTGTCCCAGGATTCATAACCCTCAATACATTTGCATACTTGTACATCTTATCATAGCTCCCTACATGGTCACCACTAAAGCTGTGGAGAGCTATCCTTTTAGCTTTCCACAACTTTTGCTTTTTGCACTTGACTCCACACAATTTCCTTAACTTAAGAGCTATGGTTTTGATGTCTATATTTGGATTGCATCTGAGGTCATCCCCTAACTTTGTAGCTATCCAAGTGGCAGTCACACAAGTGTTTTTCCTAACTCTTGTGCAAGTGTGTGTAGGATTGTATGTTTTGAGCTGAAAGGTCTTGTCATTCGGTATGAGGGATGCATGTGCTCTCCAAGGGCATCTTGACTGTTTGCATCCAACAGTCACCTTAGTCCTCTCATTTTTCATTCTCACAGGCTCAAAACCTCTATCTATGGCAAAATGCCTCAACACATTTCTATAATGGTGTATATCCTCAAACACCATATCCTTTTCCAAATTAATTTCAATACTTTGTACATTGGGGTCATAGAATTTCCCTTTTAACTGCCTAGACAGCTTTCTAGCTGGACCCTCTTCTTTTGAGTCACTCCCAATTAGGCCATCACTGTCATCAGATTGATATCCCAATGAGACATCACTGTCAACTTCAATTTCCTTCCCATTTCCAGGTTTAGAAGCAGTCACTCCTTCTTCTCTTTCATCTTCACTCCACTCAAACTCCTTATCCGGATCAAAATCACTATCAAGGTCATCAGGGTCTTGTTGGGGAACAGGTTCAGGTTGGGAAATAGGTTGGGAGAGTGATTCAGTATAGGGTTGGCTTTGTGATTCAATAGAGGTTTGGCGAGGTACATGGGCAGGATATGTGGTATATGACTTAGTGTTTTTAGTGGGGTCATTCTCTTGGGGTTCTGGTTGGGTAGGTCTTGGGGCTGAATTTGCAGAGTATAACTCATCAGGCTTAGTAGCTTGCAATGGAAGTATTGTACAATAAAAATGGATAACATCTAAATTTCTTTCCCTATACTTAGAAAACAACTCCATTAACTCTCTATCAGTAGATATAGTTGTGTTATAGTTGTTAATCCAAGGTATTCTAACTTCAATCTCAAACTTTTCATCTGGCATTATTCTTCTACCACAAGCCCTAATCATTGCCTCATTGAACAAGCATACTAAACTATACTTATCCTCATCAATCTCAATTGGGCTATATTGGCACCCTATGAAGTCTACCATAATAAGAATTGTTCCCATGACTACCTAAAAGATGTCAAAACAAATACAAGTTTAAAAATTCAGTCACCATCAAACACTCATTGCATAAACATATAACCGATCAAAACAGTAACACCTAAACAATAATAAAACAAACTAGTTATTACCTCAGTCCATAACCAAACAACATCAAAACAGTAACACAATTTTTATATAACAGTAAATAACATAATATTATATGCATTTCCATAAACAATTACTAACAAAATGCAATTGCATTTCCATAGCATCCATAAACAGTAACACTAAATGCAGTCATCCACTTATAAACACTAAACACTAACATTTAACCATGACAACACTAACATTTAAACACTAAATGCAGTCATCCACTTATAAACACTAAACACTAACATTTAACCATGACAACACTAACATTGAACCATCACTACAAGAAAAGTGATCAGTTGCTACAAGCCATTATTGTAGCAAATTCGCTGTTTTTGTAGCTGTTTCCTATTTAGCNAAAAAAAAAAAACCTAACTAACATTTTACTGCAACTGACTGCTTTCTCCTCGACTTCAATGAATACACTCTATAAACCAACTCCAACGGGTGCAATCTATAAACCAAAGAAAGTCAAGATTGAGTTAACATTACAAACTATCACTCTTAGTAAAGACATTTGAGTTAACAAACTATTTTTATTTAAACTTTAACACCATAGAGATAATATGTGCACATCTGAATTTTTAGGACCCAAAACCTTTTAAAAATGCAACAATCAGATAGAAGAAGAAAAATAAGATGAATGCCAAAAAATCTTTCTCGAAAGCCACTTCTAGTGGGTGCAATCAAATCTTGAAATCGATTATTGAATGAAAAAACTCTAAACACTAAAAAGAATGGATTCTCACTCGGGATTTCTGTGTAAACCCGAAAGCAAAAGCCATTATCTTTCCTGAAAAAAAAAATACAAAAACAATAGAAGATGAATACCAAAAAATCTTCAAAATCACAGCAAAAAACTTTTTGAACTTGCTTAGCATGGGGTTATGCTTCGTGGCTTTCGAGAAAGACTACTGATTCGAAAACCCTAAAGATCTTTCACAAACTCGAAACAAAATGAGAAAAAAAACATGGGGTTATGCTTCGTTTTCGAGAATGAATACATGCTTCGACTTTTTTTTCTTCTTCTCTTTTTTCTTTTTCTTTTCTTCAACCTCACCTAGTGTTTTATGAGAACGTTTAGGCAAACAAGTTCAGTGCAAACTGGAGAAATTTTGGCGCGAAAATGTTGTTCTCTCATGTGTGTAAGCGTTTTTTTTTTTTTAAACAAAGGAAGAAGAAGAAGAACAAAACTTGATAAAGAAGTTTTGCTACGCGTATAGAAGAAACTGTCGTTTCACTTAATCAACTGACATGAAAGGTTAAATGACCAAATTACCATTCTATCGTTAAATTTAACAAATTTTTATTCTCTGTAAAAAGTATTTATGCATTATACAGAACTACAAAATTATATTTAAAATTATACTATAAATCAGAAAATATAGATGAAATTATTCCTATTCAATCAAATTAGATCATAATCATGTATTTAATTTTAAATTTTTAAATAATATTTAATTAATAAAGAATAATATTTTTTTATAATAAATAATATTATTATACTAATAAAAATATAAATAATATAAACTATAACAAATAATATTATACCGTAACAAATAATATATTTTAAGTGTAAACCAATGAAGGGTTGCACTTGACAAAAAATCCTAAGAGTGAAAGAGACTTGAACGTGCAACTTTCTGGCTGTTTGATCAGAATCATGATAAATAGCAGCAATACAGACAGCTTTGGCATTGGATACTGCGCTAGACCAGTGTTTAACCGTCAAAATTTAATATGCAACAAAACCCAATATAGCATATCTTATTAAAAAAAAGTTAAAGCAAACACATAAAACAAAAAAGCATAATTTTCCACAGCATCTTCGCGTCGAAGTAAACTCTTTCACTTTCGAATTACCAGAAAAAAATTAAAACTCTCTAACTTCCGTACTCCTCCTTTAGAACTCAGCAGTACTAACGCCCACTAAATCATTGCCATGTGGAAAGATTTTCTACGTCACACACCCACTGCAAGTCTGCAAAGTTGCCAAATTCAAAAACAGCTCCTAAAAAAAGCCCTTCGTTTCATCATCGCGTTGGACCAGGTTTTTCCACAAAACGTAATTATTATGGAAGGAGACACAAATAGATGGAGGCTAGCTTATTTGGAATTCGTGTCCAAATATATGCCTTTTGGTTTTTCCCACTTTGGGCCAAATTAGACGCACCCGTTTTATTTAAAATTGTTACTACTATTATTTTTTAAATGCAATTTTTTAACGAAAAACAAAATTTAAAATTTTAAGAGGAATTGTAATTCAATTCAAAGCTTTTTCCATTTTGGCAGATATATAAACTTTTTTGGTGAATATATTCTATTTATATATGCGCTTTGTATATTATGCACTTTCTATATAGGCGAATGTGTATATGAATATGATATACCTGTTCTAGGTGGAAGGGAAAGTGAAAGGAATAGATTATAGATCATAGATCATAGATGGGTGTTCCATCATTCTACCGTTGGTTGGTGAACAAGTATCCTAATGTAGTAGTAGACGCCATTGATAGTAATGCATTGCCTGATCAACAAGCTAATTCCCAAAACCCTAATGGGATTGAGTTTGATAACCTTTATCTTGACATGAATGGTATCATCCACCCCTGCTTCCACCCGGATGATAATCATCGTGATGGAGTATGTACCATCTTAATCATCATACTTAGATTGTGATTCAAATTTGTGTATGTACGTTTCTCTACTGCATATGAACTTTTAAATTTTTTTCTGGTGTATTTGTGTTTGTAGTTATCTGGAGCTCCAAATACGTTTGAAGATGTGTTCAATAGCATATTTGAATACATTGATCAGCTTTTCAGTATTGTAAGGCCAAGGAAATTGCTATACATGGCCATCGGTTTGTATTTATATAATCTTTTTTTTTCATTTTGCTTTAACATTAACATGTATATGTATATGTATGTGCATTCAAGTATGTATTTATAAATGAGTAATATTGCTTAGAGTAAGCTTTTGATATTTCTATAGATGGAGTTGCTCCAAGAGCAAAGATGAACCAACAACGAGCCAGGCGTTTCCGGACAGCCAAGGACAAGGAAGTTTATGTTAGTTTATTTTCCTTCTAGTTACATTTATTTTATATATTGTCATGTATAGTAATTTTTAACTACCTGCTTTTGTATTATTTATGAATTTATTATTTTTAGTGAACTAAAATGTAGGAAGCAGAGGAAATGAGACTGCGAGAAGAGTTTGAAATGGAAAGGAAACAAGTTCTTCCAAATCAGGAATCTGAAGTCTCTGATTCCAACATAATCACACCGGGAACTGAGTTTATGCATGAATTATCAAAGGCTCTCCAAAGATATATCAATTCGCGTTTAAGCACTGACTTGGGCTGGAAGGGCATTAAGGTTTTTTTGATGATTAACTTTATATAACAAGTCTCTCATCAGGACACCCTGATAAATTTTCGATGCGGACTCACGCGTATCCTTGTAGGAAAATAGCACGTAGCCTTAGTTCGCATAAAAATTCCATCAGAGTGTCTTGATGGAGGATTGACTATAACCATATAAATGGCACTGCAACACATTCTTTTTTGCTGTTTTTTTTTCTTTTTTCCATTTTTTTTTGGGGTTAATAAGTTGATCTTTTTAATTATTTAGGTAATTCTATCTGATGCCAATGTTCCTGGTGAAGGAGAGCACAAGATAATGTCTTTCATTCGCAATCAGAGACAGCATCCCACATATAATCCAAACACACGCCATTGCTTATATGGCTTGGTACAAGAAAACTTCTCTGCTTTTCATTGTCTTGGTTTTTGTAGCACATAAAGTTATAATTCATGAAAAAAAAATGACGTAAAAATATTAAGGAAAATGATGTATATATACGCTGTAGATTTATTTAAATTTTTTTTTTAACCCTTTTACTATGTCATATCCTGTTGCTCTACTTTTTTTAATTCAGGATGCTGATCTGATAATGCTTGCTTTAGCAACTCATGAAGTACATTTTTCAATATTGAGGGAGGTAATTATAGAAATTGGCAATTCAATTTTTATGCAAATTATTCCAGAATTTAATGTTTTCTTGATCTCTTTTTTATTGATCTTTCTTTGTCAAAATCAAATAGGGTTTGCTTATTCATGATCAAGTACATCACAGTTCTAAATCGGTTTCAAAAACAAGCATTTCTTCTGTTGTGAATTGTAAACAGGCCTATCAGGTATTTGTTATAATACCCTTGACCCTTAACTTTCTACTATTGAAGCTAGAATGTTCATATTTATGTTTCTCACTTCTTTTTGCCAATGGATTCACTCAGTTTCTGCATATTTGGATCCTGAGAGAATATTTGGAGCTTGACATGCATATCCGTGACCCTCCGAAAGATATGAAATTGGAATTGGAGAGATTAATTGATGATTTTATCTTCATGTGCTTCTTTGTGGGGAATGATTTTCTTCCCCACATGCCAACTTTGGAAATCCATGAGGTCCTATAATAGCTTAGCTTTTACCGTAAAGTAAAATCATTGCTTGTTAAAACTGTTTTGATCTATAGACCAACTGCTGTTCTTCAGGGTGCTATTGATTTATTGATGACTGTTTACAAGAAAGAATTCAAGAATTTTGGTGGATATCTGGTTGATATGGTCCGGGTAAAAATACAACCCCATAGCTTAATTTTTACTACTTTTTCTTGCCAATCAAGTTAGTATATATGAGCTCATGATAACTTGTTTACATAACCTGCAGATCCAGGACAAAAAATCAGGTTATAGCAAGCTATCTAGAGTAGAGAAATTCATACTCTTGGTTGGTGCATATGAGGAGAAAATTTTCAAGAAAAGATCAGATTTACAAGAACGCAGGCTCAAAAATCTTTGCAAAAATTCTACTAATGTAAGTTTCCTGAACACACTCAAACATATACATATACGATATATATTCAACCATCTCACACATTTATGGATTCTCATCCAGTGTTGGAATTATGTAACTCGTTTTGAATTTTATAATTCTTCAGCTGGAGGAAGAAGAGAACAATATTGGCAGTTTAATGTCTGCTGCAATTGAATCAGTGGAAAATGTTCCTTCCACAAGCAGAATGCTAAACATTCAATCTTCTTGCTCTGAAGTAAGTTATTTTTTTAGTTTACAACGAAGGCTGTTCTGGTTTATTCTTCATGTTCATGTTTTACTGATTTTTCCTTCATTTGCAGATTCTGGATAATACAAAGGAGTTAAAAAGCAAATTAAAAGAAATCCTTAAAAGAAAATCTGACCTGTTTTACAATGGCAGTTTTGGGACTGACAGTGTATGTACCCATGTCTGGAGGATTTAGTACCCATGTCAGTCTTTGTTTTCCTTTGGAATGTTTATAATTTTTCCAAATACAGGTGAAATTGGGTTCTCCTGGTTTTAAACAAAGATACTACAAATTGAAATTTTCAGCACAAAGCCCAGAAGAAGTTGAATACACAAGGAAAATTTTGGTATGTTTAAAATTTATCTAGTATTTGCATCTTCTAGCTTCCATTGATATTGAATTCCCATTATTTTGATTCTTGAAGTTCTTGAAGGGCCTAAATTTATATGCAACTCTGCATTAATTTTATGAAATGTTTTTTCAGATATGGAATTATAAATCTTAGGCCCCACGTGAATAACTTAATCAATATATATATATATATATATTTTTTTTTTTTCTCCTTTTGTATAACTCGCTTTCCCTAATAATGTTGTAGGTTAAGAACTACACAGAAGGTCTACTCTGGGTTCTGTTGTACTACTTTTCAAGTCCACCATCGTGGACATGGTCAGGCATTTCCATCACAAGACAAAAAGCTATATTTATTGTTGCTTGATACCATCTTCCGATTACTTATCATAATGAAGTACTTCTTTTTGAACTTTTTGTCAGGTTCTACCCTTTCCATCATGGACCATTCGCATCTGACCTGAAGGGCTTATCACAGGTTAAAACGAAATTTGAAAAAGGATCCCCGTTTAAACCATTTGATCAACTAATGGCTGTCTTACCTACAAGAAGGTAATTTTGTTTTTTAATTTTCATGCAGTCGAAATTTGTTTTTTAAATGCTTATAACAAGTTCAACAAAATTTTTCTTCTATGTAGTGCTAAAGCTTTACCAAAAGCTTATCAGCCACTTCTAATTGAGGAAAGTTCCAGCATTATTGATTTCTATCCTAATGGTAATTAAGGTTCAATTGTATTTAAGTTTGGCTTCTCAATTAAATTCGACTTACAAAGGAATTAACTTAAAGTTTTTGTTTGTCCTGCTTTAGATTTTGAAGTTGATGAGGATGGAAAACGTTTTTCATGGCAGGTGGTAGCTTTTTTTTATTTATTATTATTTGTTTTCATTGATCCATTTTTCATTTGAAATTGTGTTCCATATTCAATGATATAAATCATATTATTATATTTTTGGTGGTGCATTTTAACTTTCTTACCATTTTTTATTTATTTATTTTTTTCTCTTCTGTGGTAAATAAGGGAATATGCAAGCTTCCGTTTATAGATGAGGAACGTCTTCTCTCAGAGACTAAAAAATTAGATAAAGAACTAAAGGTGTGACAGTTTTATTCTTTTGAAGGTTTTGAGTATGAATTTTCTTTTAAAGCCTTCTTTTAATTCATTTACAATTCCTGTTGCTTCCTTTAGGGAGAAGAAAAAGTGCGAAACACAGAACAATTTGATCGGCTGTTTGTGCAATGCACACATGGGTTGAAATCACAAATTTTGTCACTTCCTGAAAATAGTAGTGAGTTAAAGTTAGACTGTAGCTTGAGGTATGTACATTAATTATTATATTTCACTGTATTTTTTTTTTTGGCCTGTATATGTTTCAAACTCTGGAGTAATTTATTACTTAAAAGTTATTTGTCTTTTGTCTTTTCTTTCTATCCAATCATATATGATCAAAATTGTTTGGTAACCACATACATAGATTTATTCCTTGTTTAAACCAGACAAAGTAAAGATTTAATTATTCATAACTTCATTTCTTTCCTTAGCTTATTCCATAACTATCCAAAAGCAATCTTTACTCTTTATTTTCTGTATTTGGAGACATGCAATATGGAATTAAGGGACTTGATGGTTCAGTCAGTTCCATGATAATTTTATTGATTCTGCCACTTTTACTATAGTATACTAGTTTGGAAATCAGTTCTAAGCACATTCTTTAAATTGTCTTTTTTCTACACTTTTCAGTATGGAAATTGGTGATATACATTCTTATCAGATTATTATGGACAAGGAAGAGGCACATGATCCAAAACCAGAAGAGAATGTCTTGTAATGCCCTGGATAAAATTCTCATTTTGGTAATCACTTATATTTATAAACCCAAATTGATTCTCATATTCATACATGCTTCAGATGTGTGCTGTACAAGTTGCCTGATTGTGGTACATATGTTCCTTGTCTTCTAGACGGTGTAAAAATTCCTGACAAGGTACATTTCAGCTACAGATTGAACTTGGAAGCACTTTGCCTAACTCAAACAATCTTTGTGCATGTAATCTTAATTGGCTGATAGTATAAGTTTTAGTTTGAACAATCTTCATTGCATGAATATAAATATATTGTAGATAATTACTGAAGCAGATCTCAACGATATCCAACTCTGGCATGATTATCAAGGATCTAAACCCCCCAACAGGTGTGTTCAGTCAAATGTTTTCTATTATACCTTCATTTTCAAAGCTCTTTTGTTTCTCTCTGATTGACAAATGAAAATGAATAATCGGAGAGAGACAGGTCTCCTAACCAGGCGAAGTTTGGAAAAGCAAATATCAATGAAAACCCAGCTTTTAACAATGTGTCAAGCTCATCTCAGAATTGCAAACTTGCTGGTTCTGGCTGGTCAAGTTCGGGTAGGGGAAAACCTATCAGTGGTCAAGATAAGTCCATGCACAAAGACACCGGTTTGGGTCCTGAATGGGGTGCTGGAAGGGGAAGAGGAAAACCAAATCACTCTTCTGAGCAAATTGAAGTTAAGGGGTTCAGGGAATTTACAATTTCAGGTCCAAGCCAAAGCTCCCCCTGGTCTAATATTAATGGAAGAGTTCAGCCTCTCAACAACTGTTCCTGGCCATCTAGAAGTGGCACAAATCAAGATATTAATCATGCTTGGCGGCCAAGTTTTCAAGCCAGGGGTAATCGGCCTGGTCCAGCCACTTGGAATCCGCAAGCCGGCTCAACATACACCTCGAATCATAGTTCCAGTTCAGAAGCAAACTGGCCTGGTCCAGCCTCTGGAAACCATCGAGCCAATTCAACATATACTAGGCCACACAAATCAGTTTCAGCAGCATACCCGCGTGGTCCAGTTAGCTGGGACCAACAAGCTGGCTCAACATACGCATGGCAGCGTAGTTCTGGTGCCTCTGGAAACCATCGAGCCAATTCAATGTATACTAGGCCACACAAATCAGTTTTAGCAGCAAACCCGCCTGCTCCAGTCAGCTGGGACCAACGAGCTGGCTCAACATACGCATGGCAGCGTAGTTCTGGTGCAACAGCACACCCTTCAATGGAAGCTAGTGGCAGAGACCACTCTTCAATGGAAGATAGAGGCAAAGACTAAGCTTCTCATTATTGACAGACCTGAGCAACTGGTGCTTTTGTAATATATACTTAATTAGTATCTGACTAATCCAAGGTTTTACCATACTAATAACGGCAATTTCAATTACTTGTTTCTGTTAGGATTTTGTTTTCAAAGGATTTTGTACTACATAATGCATACATAAAGTCAGAATCAAGTATTTCCTGATGCCTTCTTTCATTATCAGTCTTTTTCAATGTGTTCTACAAATTATCGTTTACTAACATTAGCAACCATTAAGGTATAAGTAAGTTTCTTACCGCAATGAGCTTTGATGCTAACAGTTGAATAATTAAATTAGTTCATTAATTAGATTTTAGAAAACCTGGTTCATTAGTCTTCATTGTCAGAACAAAATTTCATAGATATACACAACCACAAGGAGATCAATTAGCCTATTAGATAGAATAAAATAGTACAACACTCCATTAGTTTTGAAAGCAATTCAAGACAATCGTATAGTAAAGCTTTTACTGTTCTTTTGCCCTCTTTCGTGCCAGGAAGCGTTCTTTTGCTGCAGCCACAGCATCTTCACTTCTTTTATGATGGCGAGTTTTTGGTTGTTCCTCTGGTGGCTGTTCAACTGAAGAATTCTCAGGCACCGTCATGTTTGAAGTTGGCTTCACTTCAGAGGACCCCGGTGGTGTTGTGTTTGAAACTGTCTTCACCTCAGAGGACTCACTTCTTTGAGAACTAGAAGTTTCACCTCGGTGTTCCTCTCTCAGCCGTGAAGACTCCAATATTGAATTTGAGGTGTTGGATGACCCATCCTTGTCTAATGTTGCTGCATGCGTTTCAACACCGTGCTTCTCTGCCTTCCTTAACTCATCCTGCTTCTCTTGTTTCCTTAGCTCAGCATCTCTTGCACCAAAAGCAACATTTTTTCCAAGGTTGAAGTAAAATTCACTCAAGTCAGTCTTCTTGGTAACCTGTAAAATAATAAACCAATATACATTATATTAGCAATTGGGCTGACTAGGATTCCATGTAATATGGTTGAGACTTTTATTAGTTTATTATTAATTGAACACAAATTAGAAAATAGTGCATTCTTCGTTATCAACCTACTGACTAGTGTATTCTTAGTTTACCCAAATTTTGGTTGAAATGTAGAAGACCGTCATCACTCAAAACAATATATGTCAATCAAAAAATTATTACAGAACTACATTCAAAGTGATATTTATGATATATCAGGCAACGCTAGAAATGACACAATATTCCCTAATCTCCATGAATATAGAAAGCACATGCTACTATGTTCTCTAATGCATAAGAGTAATATCCATCATAATTGGATCTCTCAGCAAAAATACAATAGCCTATATTTTCAATCTAGGGAGCAGTTCTAATAATTTTGGGGAAATTGAAGTTATACAAATTTGGAACTCCCGGTTATATCATCATCAGAAAATGTACTGAAGCATTTGTCTAGCCATATAGTGTGCTCATAGTGATAATAAATCAGCCATAACTCAAATTATAACCACTGTATATCATTTCTCACACTGCCAATAACTTTGCAATTCTATATCTCTGTAGACATATTTCCACCTAATATTCCTCTAATCTGTAAATAAGTCCTCGCATTTTGTATCACTAATCTTTTCAATATGCTTTACGCAAGATGCACCACACCCTAGCTTTTTCCAGTAACATTAATAAAATATACCTATAATATAATCAACCACAAAATTAGCAAATACTTGAGACCATTTGAGTGTGAAAACCTAGCTTTCTAATTTCATAATTACAACTTACGAACCAAGGAACCTTTACCAAAAAAGAAAAAGTGATCACCAAAAAGAAAATTAGTTAGAAATTGGTGCAGTCATCAAGAGCTAGAAGCCAAACTGAAAAGCGAACTGGTCAAGTATTCAGTACATTAAAGATGAAAAAGTTCTTAACAAAAGGAACAAAAAAATGATGAAATCAATAATTAGATAGATGGAGAAAATTATACGTACATCCTCTTTTTCCTCCCGAAGTTTACGCAAACGTTCTTCCTCCATCCATTTTGCTTGCTCAGCAAGTTTCTTTTTGTAAGCACTTGTGACAAATTTGTCCTTGTCTGCATAGAGGTGGTCATCTTTCTTTCTCTCCTTTTCAAGTTTTCTCTCATATACTATATCCTGCTCCCGCTTTCGTTCTTCTGTTTTTTTAAGAAGACCCAGAATATACTTTGGCTGTATCATAAAAAAAACAATTATACTCAGCAACAAATCTTCAAAATTCCACTATTATTTGCACCATAAAAGTTCATCTAAATAGAAGACAATATGAAAGTATAAAAGTTATAAATTAAATCTTCTGTACACTATAATTCATTATAATTGCATCGCCAGGCCTTGATCCCAGGCTCTAGGGATTACACCAGTGGACTTTGCAAACTGGACTGTCCAAAAGGGACATAATTCATTCTAATTAGACTAATTAGTTAATTACATTATATTTTTTAAAACCAAATTGATTTTCACATGAAACGGGTCTTTCCTATTCTGTTCTGTTTTTTTGGTCGGCCATTGAAAGATTTATCTTTATGGATTGCGGCGATTGCCTAATGATGTTTTTGGACCAATGAACATGAGTATTTCAAAACCATAAGTATTCCATGATAAATCCAACATAGTTCAATGAATAGCATTGGCAGGATTCCACCTACTTTTTGAGCTGTAAGTTCTTTGTTTTTTGAAAACTTTTTCCAGTGTTTGGCTCATGGAAAACAGTTTTTGGACAATAAGTTAACATCTTAGTCAAAGGAGTATGAGATTATAAAGAAATATTTTATGAGAAAATAATAAAAATCAACAACTATCTCACAACAACACTACATCCATAGCAGTAGCCTTCACTGTTCTCACTATTACTGCCACCTCTTCTGGCCACCGCCGTTCTCATGTTTTTGCAGGCACTAGGCTCACTACAATTACCTCTTCACTGCAGCATTGCCATTTCATTCAAGCAATATAACAGCAGGATACATTTTAGTAAAACACAAATGATTCCTATTAAAAAAAATTAACGAGGGTAGTTATAGAAATTAAATAGTAACCAAAGTTCAGGACTAATAAAAGAATCTCATACTCAGTACTGTCAGTACTTTTTTAATTCGTATTTGATGAAACTTATCCAATCCACTTTTTTCTTCTCCTAAATCAACTCTGTTATCATCACCACCTAAAGATTAGTATAGCAGTTTTATTTTATTAGAACTTAAAAGTGTCAACCATTACCAAAGTACATATTAACTTCCAGGTACCATCCTATCACATCCTTAGAAAAAGTATGAAAAGTACCTTTCTTTCTTGGCGATCCTGCACCCGAGGTTGGATAGCTTCCTTTTTCATTTCATCATAAACTTCATCATAATCAAACACAGAGGGGTCCTCTTCCAAGGCTTTTCTTTGCTGCTCCTCAATCTTTTAAACAAGATCAAAAAACGAAAGAAAGCATTAACCCAACATGAAAAACAAGAAATTTTAAAGTAAAAAACACCAGTAACTCGAAAATAGGTGTTGGACAAGTATTTACATCCTTAAGAGACTTGTTCTTGGAAGCATGGCGAGAAATTTCTCTCTCAACATCATTGTCATCGTCATTGCCAAAACCGAAAGGAGTAGGGAGAGGCGGCTTTGAGGGCGGCTTGTTTTTATTTGGCCTGAGGTTCAACCCATACTTACTCATTTATTTTAGAGCCTGTTTTGCAGTGCAGATCAATATAGTGCTTTTTGTAGTGGGTTCTAAACACCTGTGTTTGATTAAGAGCAACTCATATAACTCAGTAATATGTTTCATTAATACAAAAATTAAGTAACATGGAAAGTTTACTCTATCTGCCCTGAGAGCAAAGAAACATCCATTCCCACATAAAAGTAGCTGCTTAAAGTTATTGCACATAGCATTTCAAACTAGGAAAATTGAAATTTCTGTTAATAAAATCATAGAATTCAGCATTCCGATGAAGTATTGAAAAAGAAAAAAAAAAGAAAACAAAAACCTTCTTTTAATACTCAAAAACCATGTAACCTTGTATTGCTAGATTAAGCTGGTTGGTTCTGGTTTGGCAGATGAAAATTAAATTAAAATAATTTTAAGAAAAAAAAAAACAGTTATGCAGATTCAATAACCAAAACCCATACTTCTCACCAAATCAAAAAATAAAAATAAATAAAACCCTAGAATATTCAAACCCCAGAATGAACCCTAAAATTTACTAAGAGAAAATACAGAAATTAAACAAAATAAACGATCAGATAAAGTGGTAGAAATAAATAACCCATTCTTCCGCCAATTCAAAGCAAAACGGCAAAACAAAAATTCATGAAAGTGAAACCTATGCCTACCTGAGCAGAAGCCGACAATGACTAAGACATGCGTCGAAGGCAGCGACGCTAGGCAGCTAAGGAAGACGTCTTTTTATTTATTTTTCATTATTATTTTTTCATGAGAGATTTTCATTCTTTCATACCCTTCCATTTATTGTTTTAAATATTGTATTCATATATTGAACGTGTATTTTTTAAAAAAATTTAAAAGGTATTCAATTTTTCAATAATTTTATATAAATAAAAAAATTTTATAGATTTTTTTAAATTAAAATAAAAAATTTATACTTATAAAAAATATTTTATTCTTTTTATAAAAAATATTTTATTCTCTTCTAAAATTTTATAAATTTTTAAAATGTTTTTAAATTATTTTATATTATTTTAAAATTATTTTTTATTTATTTCTCTTCTTTTTTCTGTTCATCACCTTTCTACTGTTGAATGGTAGTGTAACAAAAAAAAATTATAGATTTTTTATTTTTTATTTTGAATTTTTTTTCTTTTTCTTTTTTTATAAAAATATAATTTTTGGTTTATTTTTAATATATAAATATAATAAAGTTCAATAAAAACTGTAATTTGCTTTAAAAAAAAAGTTTAAATGACTATTTGTTTTTAATTTTTTTTTATATTTATTTACTTTTGCTAAATATGAAAAGTATAATATCTAATATATTTTTAAATACTAAAAAATAAAAATAATATTGAATTTTGGTAAATAATTTTTTTTATTGAAGTAATTTATATTTTTATTCTTTAAAAAAATATTTTTATTGATGTAAAAAATATAATTATATAGCTATAAAGTCTCTATTATATTTCAAAATTAATGAAAATATATTAAAACGTTTTTTTAAAATGAAAATTATTAGAACTATATAAAAAAATTTCATAACTATGTAAAATAATATAAAAGTTTTTAAACATAAAAGTCTATGAAAGTTGTTCAAAATTTATAAGTTATTAAAAAAATTTATAACATTCGCTCAAAGTCTATGAAAGTCATTTAAAAAAAGTTCATAAAAGACCTTTAAAATCAAGCATACTTTTATAAACTCTAAAAAACTTTGTAAAAATCTATTAAATTTTACAAAAGTCTGTGATTTAAAAAAGTTTTTTAAAGTCTTGATTGAATATAACTCATTAAGTATGCATGTATATTTTTTGTAGCCAACATAGAAAGGTAATAAACTTTAGGACAATGATTAAATTATTGCAATTGAAAAGAGAAATATGAAATACTTATAAATCTGGAGTAGTAAAAATAAAAAATTTATAAAAGTCATTAAAAAAAGTTTATAAAAATCATCTATACTTTTATAAAATCTAAAAAAATATGTTAAAATCTACAAAGTCTATAATTAAAAAAAACATATAATTCTTTTTAAAATTTTTAATTGAATACACCTCTTAATGTATTCGAATGCTTCACCACTGAGTTTAATATTGATAAAAAAAATATAAGAAAAGAAAGAATACTTCACTTTCTGGAAATTGGATTAAAATATAAAATTGGACTAAAAATTTTAGATGGAAAAGTATAATAAATCAAAAAAATTATTATTTAATTAATAGACTAAAATAAAGTTAATAGAACTTTATAATATCTAAATTATGACGTTTATAGAATTTAAATTTTAAGCTTCTCACATTATTTTTTTTATTAAATTGAAAATATATACTAATATTGTTTTATATTTTATTCTTAAAGAGGGAAAAACTGCAAATAATAAAATTAAAAAAAATTAGGCTAAAAAGGGGAAAAAACAAAAAACAAAACAAAAAAACCTATAAGGAAAATTTATGTAAAAATGGAGAATAGCAAATGATAAATATGCAAAAATTCAAATTAAAAAGGAATTTTTTATTTTTTTCTCCAAAAATTATTTTCGTTATAGCTCCTCGTTACTTTTTATGTCGTATATAACCAATGTAAGACTTCACCTTCTATAGCTGCAACCATTCCTTCATAGCACCTGTGAAGTTCACCATATTCGCCACTTGCTTAGTTTGCTTCTCATGCGTCTTTGTGATGAAGGAAGCGAGATTCTAGGTGAATGCCTCAACAATTGCAGCAAGTTATTCAAGACAGAGATACTCACAGTCGAATAAGATGAAGAAGCACCATGAAAATTCTCCAAGCATGCCACTCTTTCATGCAACACCTTTATCGTTGTACTATCAGCCATTAATCAAGTTCTGATACCAACTGTTACAGGGTCAAAATTAAAGTTAAAATTTTTATTTTCTGCATGATCTAAGAAAGCCCTTTTAGCTAGCTTACAAAGTGAGATTTNCGACACGAACACGACACGAACACGGTTCAACACGAAAACTTAACGGGTTGGGTTCGGGTGAACAAAATTTGACACGACACGAACACGGTTCAACACGACACGTTGCCAGGCCTAGTTACAGGGTCAAAATTAAAGTTAAAATTTTAATTTTCTGCATGATCTAAGAAAGCCCTTTTAGCTAGCTTACAAAGTGAGATTTGCACCCAACAAGCACACACAATGTCAATGGTAATCACGAACAACACATTCACAGCCAACACGATGTTTACATGGTTCTCCTAACTTTTTCTTTTCCCTCAATTCTAGTATCTAACCAAAAGACTAGCAAGAACCACCACTACACACTCTCTAGTCTCTCCAGCTTAAACTCTAGCAATAAAAATGCCAAAACTAGGAAAATACTTCAATGGGACACAAACTAGTAGAACCCACCATATGAGCTCCACATACAGTGTGAATGGGAGGGTATATA
The DNA here is from genome assembly GCA_003254975.1 of Ochetophila trinervis. Taxonomy (NCBI): domain Eukaryota; kingdom Viridiplantae; phylum Streptophyta; class Magnoliopsida; order Rosales; family Rhamnaceae; genus Ochetophila; species Ochetophila trinervis. Next base: position 22,309 of record QANX01005315.1, on the reverse strand, counting down.
CGCCCATCCCACAAATTGTTTTCTCCTAAAACTATACAATTGACACCCTCAACTGCCTAGGGCACTTAGTCCGACAAAGCTTAGCCATCTAGCATAGAAAGGAGGCCGAAGCTAGAGACACCCAATTTTTCTCTGATGGCTTTGATCATTTTTTTCTTAGTGAGCAATGAGAAAAACTTGCATATAATGTGGTAACACATCAGAAATCTAATTTGTTATCACCAGCCAATGCCATGTTGCAATGTCATTTTTCCTAGCCAATTATTTAATGTCATGTTACATATTTAACTCAATTTTTTTTATATAAAATTAGAAATAAATAAAACATTATATTAGTCGCATCTAAAAATGCATCTCTCTCTTCTTGACTCGGAAATTTATCATTTCTCCTTAGTTGGAGAAACTTTCAGTCTCCCATCCTATCTTCTTTCCTATCCCTTTCTTCCTTGAGTTCTAGAGCAAGGAGTGAATAAGCTCATCATGATCTATGTCCATTAGTCTTTTTTAGTTGCGTAAAAAGCCATTTTCAAAAAAACTTATGGAAGTTGTCAAAACTCTCGAAATAAAGCTTTCTTTTGGGATTTGTTTTTGGAGGTTTGTTATTACCTTTCACTAAATTTAATGCTAACTAGTAGCATTAGACCTTTTTATAAAAAAGACAGAGAAACACTGGGGGTTTGATTTCGAGAGGAGGAAGGAAAAAAAAGCTAGTGGAAAAAACCTCTCTTTTATAGCAAATATGATAATAATAATAATAATAACAATATTCCCATTACTAAAAGTTTTCAAGCTCTGTCAACATTATAGCCAACCCAGAGAACCCTAGGGGAAGAAGAAACCTACAACAAGTAAATTTTAATCGAAAAATATAACTTGGTGTAGAGTTACAGTAGCTTTCAAAAGTTCAAGTTCAAATTGTTAACTTAATTGCCGCCTCAAGTGGATTGTTGTCCAAGTTGTTGTGCCAGTGTCATAGCTGTATTTGTTGCAATCCAAAGCAACTACAAGTTGGCAACGTCAATTATATAGTTTTAACCAACTATGTAATATTATAAATAGGAGGTTTAGGTTCTTGTTACAGTATCATTAACTCCATAGAGATTTGTGAGGGTTATTGAATCTAGAGAGATTCAGAGAGGTCTAGAGAGCTTCAAGAGAGAGCTCTGTAGGTGTTTGTGATAGAAAGTTTTTCAAATTTTCTCTGTAAATTTTATTTAAGTAGTAATAGAATAATTTTTCTCGCAATTACTTTTATTTAGGGATCAGAGAATCCAACAAGTGGTATCAAAGCCCTAGTTGAGGCTGAGAGGGCAAGGTTGGGTCTATAAATTGAAAAACATAGCATAAACCAACTATGTTCTTCAATTCAATTCATCATCAAAACGTGCTCAAAACAGAAAATTGAAGGTATTGGATTGAAGAGCTCGACAAGAGGAAGATAACAAGACCAACCGGAGCAAAATCCAACGTCGAATGCGCCTCTCGAAATTGTTGTTGTTTCTTCATGCGCTGCAAGCTGCAAGCACAGTACGCGTCGTCTGAAAGTTGAAGAAGACCCAATCAGCTGCTATGTAGATGCCACGTCATCACGATGTGTTTGCAACGTCAGCTTCATATCCTCAACTACCAAGTCATCACAACGTGTTTTCCATGTCATCACCATGTTAGCAACACATTAGGAATGCTACATCATCATACCATTGGAAGTTTCAGAAAATGTCAACAAGTCTATAAAGTTTTTGAAATTATAGTTTTGCCACAGATTTCAACTTTTGAAAATTGCAAATAGGTCTTTATAGTTTTTGAATTTGCAAATAAATCCCTATGTCATCACGCATTGGAAGTTTAGAAATTGCAGATAAGTCTTTAAATTTTTGAAATTATTGTTTTTCCCTAGATTTTAAATTTTAAAAATTACAAATAGGTCCTTATAGTTTCTGAATTTGCAATATTTTCTCTCAAATTTTGGAAGTCAGTTTTTTAACCGAGGAATAGTCAAATCCACCATTTTCGACCGATCCGGATGTAACAATGAACTTCATTTTGCTTGATTCAACTCCAAATTTTAGATCAAGCCATTGTATCAATGGAAGAATTATTCGGAGTTATGATCAAGCTTACTACTACAAAATTCATGTTGTGGAGACCTCGAATAGAAGACCTTCTCAGTTGTAAAGATTTGTATAATCCCCTAGAAGCCAAAGGAAAGTTGATCCTAGCAAAGAGACAACATGGAAGAACCTGTTAAAGAAAACAATTAGTCAGATACGAAAATGGATCGATCAAAATGTCTTCCATCACGTAGCGCATGAAACACAGGCTTACACCTTATGGAAGAAACTAAAAAATATGTGCCAGGCCAAGATTGCTCGAAATAAAAAGCCCTACTAATGAGGCAATTGGTAAATTTGAAGCTACAGGAACTTCTGTAGCTGAAACTTGTTGCATGCTATATATGGATATGGACCTTAAGTAGATTAAATGAAAATTCTTGTTTGGAAATGCATATAGTTGCTAAATATTTGGTATGGTATTCATGCTTATGAATTTATAATTATGGAATGTTCGATTTTGAATTTCTGTGAAAGTGATCTTGTTCTTGAATTAATATATTTATGTTAGTGATTTTTTGATAAATTTTACTTTGTTATTGTGTTATGTGGTTGATATTCATATGACTTGGTGATTAATAAGGTATGAATGAGCTCTTTGATCTTGAGCAACTTTGCATCTATGCATGTATATTCATAGTACATCTTAAAATAATTGGCATGTTAGCTAGTATCCATTTTCAACCATGACCATACTTTTCCATTATGTATTTCAAGTTCTTGGTCCAAATGTGATTACTGTGAGATATGTGGTATTTGAAGATTTGGAATATATATTCGAACTTAAATAGGTTACTAAATATTTTGTGCCTTTTTAACCTTTTTGGAAAATCTATATTTATAAACACCTATATGTTATGGTTTAAAATTTTAAAAATGTGGGAACTGAAATTGTTTATGATGTTTATCTTATTTAAGAACTAGTTTTAAGTGTTGGAATAAAGTATAGGGGTTTTAGTTGATAATTGTTTAATTGTGGCTTGATAATTAAAAACTGTAATATAGAGTTTGGTGGGGCAAGAAAAACCAATTGTTTGGGGAATTTTAATTCATTTGACTATATTTTAGTACTATGATACATGAAAGTATAATTCGATTTAGAGTAATTGAATTTTTTCAAATACCTTTAGCTTTGCGCTTCCTTAGAGATGATAATGAAATATGTGGCTTGTGTTTTGAATAATTGACAATTTATAATAATACTCGAGTTTTATTTGTGATGAATGAATTGATTTTATTTTATTTTACCTATTGGAAGCATAATAAGGCTTCCTGGAATTAGGATATTTGAACATAAACTTATGCCTATATATTGATTAATTGTGTAATTAAATTCTTGGTATAAGTATATGTATTTACCTTTATGTGCTCATGGTTATTATGATTATCATGAAGATGGTAGATATAAAGTGTGTTGCTAAATCCTACTTTGGCGATGTGATATGCCGCTAAGTAGTGAAGTTGATTATGGTGTGGTATAAGAAGGTATGATTGTTTTATACCGCCAAGATTGAGCGATAGTTGTTTACTTGGGCAATGGGTGATGCCGCCAAATTGTTTATTTGGACGATGATTTGTGCCGCTAAGTTAGAGTTGGTTGCAATTAAGGAATATATATATATATATATTTATGAATATATGAAGGAATTTATTTTCACAGAATTGGTTATTATATGCCTGGTGTATGATGATTAGTTCACATATACGTCATAAAGCTTTTCACCAAAATAATTTTCATGGTTAGTTTACCAACCCGGTATATAATGATTTGTTCATATATACGTTTTGAGGCTTTTCACTGGAATGTCCTTTAAATATGATTATTACATGCACGGTGTTATGATGATTAATTCATATATATGTATTGTGGCTTTTCACTAAAATGATTTAATAGCTTACCCGCTCGATATATAATGATTAGTTTATATATCCGTCTCGTGGCTTTTCACTGAAATGTTCTTCATACATGATTAGTACCCATTTAAATGGTTTAGAAAGTTTTGATGAAACTGAAAATGATTAAGATATTGTTAATGAGAAATGTAACAAATGATAGTTATGCATTTTATTTTGATTGATGTGTGAATTGTATATGCTTAAATAAACGAATTTTTTTCTATATGACTGTTGATTTGTGAATTGCAATTGTACTAAGAGTATGTTATGTTTGGTTGGAAATATGTTTTAAGAACTACAAGTAGTTTGATCTTTATTAATAAAGATATATAGGCAGCTTGTATTTTAGACTGAATTCAACTAAAAAATATTAATGATTTATTTATTTGAATTTTAAATTTAATTACTGAATTATGATTATTGCATGGAAACCAAGCAAGTAAGTTGAATTATGTTTATAAGTGTGTTTCTTTATAGAAATTGTATTTATGTGAATTTGAAAAATGGTCTAAAAACAACAAAATTTTAGGCATTATAAAAAAAAATTATTTTGATTGAATTGTCTTTATTTATTAATTTCTAATGTAGTTATATGACTGATTAATGATTTAATTAAAATATTAAACCATGCGGAGGTTTAGATCTTTTCATTGGTAATAACAAATCATATTTTTAATGCGTTACCGATGTTATTATACACAAGTTTTTCTGACTGCGAAGTGTATTTTTTTAAGCTGAATATTAATGCTAAGTGTCTTCAACATAAAAGATTAACAGTGCAAAATTACCAATAAAGAAACTGAAAGTTTGGCTTGAAGAAGTTCTGCTCTCCGTCGCTCTGCTCTTAGTTCCGTAGAGCTTCCAAACTAGAATGCCAACGGCGGATTCCCACAATTTCAAATAACCCGAATCACCCACAAAAAGCTTCGCTCGTTTCTCAACTCTTTTGGGTTCCATATACAAGAAGAGCTATGTCCACCTCCACCTCCAGCTCCAGATTCTTGTTCAGCAATGGCGTCGTCTCGCACTCCTCCGACACTCCTCCTATTACCACCTTCCTCGAAACCCATCCAGGTAGATCCGAAACATCATCCTCTTCATTCCTTTTTTTTTTTTTCAACAATCGGAAAACTGAAAAACCATTTTCGATTTTCTTAACCAGGAGCCTACACAACGACTCGCTCTCACGGAAACGCTTCCTACCTTTTGTACTGGGAAAGACACTTGAAAAGACTCTGCCAGTCTATTCGAATTCTGTCGAATTCGAATCCTCAACTTCTGTTTGGTCCCAGAAAATTTTCTCATCCATTTCCTTCTTTCCAGACTAATTTCGTGACATGGGAATCTTCGGTTCGGGATCTGGTTCACGATTCGTTGAGTAAAGTATTGGAAATTGCATTGGAAGAGAGGAGAAATGGAGAGGAACTATCGGTTACAGCTCTAATTACCGGGAATTTGGAGAAACTGAGTGAGGGTGAGAATTTTGATGAAGAGCAAGTTTCTAAGTTTCTTGATGTGCATATCTATATCGGGATTTGTGTGCCTCCTGTGTTTGGTATTGAAGGAAAGGGTGAGCGTCTGGCTATGGTGGGTCGTGAAAGGGAGCTTGCCTCTGCAAAGTATTCGGACTGGGTAAGGTTGGTAATTTCTTATGCAAAAGTATTCATGGATTTTATAGCTTTAGTTACTATTGGGTTTTTGTTATTTTTGCTCTTTCATCTTTGTTAATAGTGCTTTTCCATTGAAATGAAATTTTGTGGATTTGTTTTGTTCTACACAGGAAAAGGAAGCCACTGGAGAACTTGAGGCCTCCTTCAGCAACTGAGCTGTTATTGTCAAATAATGGTGATCGTGTTCTTGAAGGCAGCGTGTCGAATTTTTTTGTAGTCTGTCGCAAGGTGAGAATATTAGAGTTAAAAATTTTTGGACCATGCAGATTTAACAAACCAGAAAATTTGTAATTAGGGTGTTGAAATGGATATGACCAACAAGCAAGCATATCTTAATAGGAAATTGTAATCACATTTCTTAATAGGAAATTTCGATCTCGAAGCTGTTGCATCATTCAAAATTGCAGGGATTTCTAGGAATTTGGTTAGCTTAATGACTTTCGGAAACACTATAGGATAGACCTGCACCCTGTTTATGTGAAGGAATAGTTTTTGTATCTAAATTGAAATATGCGATGGATTTACACTTCTTAGTCAACACACACTCTCTCTCTCTCTCTCTCTCTCTCTCTCTCTCTCTCTCCTTTTATTTATTATTTATTTTTAAACCATATAGATTGTTAGGTGGGTATTCATGAGATCGGAACAATATGATATGCAAACAATTTCGTTCAATACTTTAAATAGTTAATGGTTCTTATCATTCTAGAAAATCTCTAACACTTGGAAGTGCTAATGAAGCTATTTTAGTCAAATTTAACTGTACATTTCTTGTCAGATAATTTCTTCAAAAATACCTGGAATAATAATATGGTCATCCCTGATTTTCTTTAATTTATGTGTTTTAGAAGGTCTTTAAATCCTTGCTGCATAGAATGGATGTTGATTTAAGGTTAAAACACATGACTAGGCTTCCTAGCACTTAATCTGATTTTTTGTTGTGTATGTATGACTGTTGCCTTTTATTTGCTTGATTTCATTCTTGCAGGATAAAATTGAAGCTGATGGAAAATATTTGGATGATTATGAAAGTGTACATTGTTTTGAAGTTCAAACAGCTCCTCTAAGTGACAGTGTTCTTCCAGGAACCATACGCAGCCTAATTATTGAGTGAGTCCTTTCCTATTGTTGAACTTTTGATATTACTTTTAATATATTGTTCACTGTTTGCAACAAAGGAATTCTTCTCGTTCATCAATGTGTTTTCAGTTTTTTCTTTTAATTTTCTTCTTTTAATCTCCTTGTACAGGAAAGTGTCTATAGCTTTCTCCATTGTTCACAAAATTGTGTTGCATAGTTGTAGTTTCTTTAATCTTAGATGTAAAATACTAAAATCCATGACTAGTCTCATTTGGGAGTAAACGTATCACATTTGTGTATAAAATCTGTGAACCAGTTGAAATTTAGTGCCATAGTTGTATTAATGGAGCCTTTAAGGTTAATTTACAACATTCCATACTTAAATCACGATGGTCTAGTCGTTTTGATGGTACTGAAATGCACTTACTATGAGGTGACTCCACAATAGATAAAGTGATTTTAATGATATATTTAATTTAGCGCACTTTTTACTGATTATGTGCAGAGTATGCTTGTCCAAGGGAATCCCCTTTCAAGAAGTGGCACCATTGTGGTCCGAGCATGAGATTTGGGAAGAGGCATTCATCTCAAGTAAACCTATATTCATCTATTTTTACAGTTCAACCAATTAGTTACTTATGTCAATTCACGCTATTTTGCCAGGTGCTTAAATTTTATTGACAGATTTTGTCATGTAGTAATTTGCTTAGCAACTATTTTAAATTCTATATACTGGTATCTGCTTTTTTCTGCTCTTTATGTTGGTTAAAAATAGTAATTTGCTTTGCAACTATTTTAAAGTCTATATGCTGGTATATACTTTTTTTTCTGCTCTGTATGGTATCTTACTTCAACATCACCATCAGTCAACTGGTATATCATTGAACTATTCTTTATCATCTCATCTTTATCTTGCCAAGTGCGAATTATGTTGTTCACCCTTTTGATTCATCAAAGTTCTCATTCTAAATGTTCTTGTATTTTATCTAATTTTTCTGTGCGATTCGATTCTGCAGTAGATATCTAGCAGAATGATTGTAGTCTGTAGACTGAGAAAAGGTTCCATTGTTAAATTTAAGTTATATGTATTGCAGATAGTCTGAGACTCCTGCAGCATGTTGAGACAATTAGTGTTCCAAGTTCATGGGATTCACTGCATTTGAAATCTTGGAAGGAGATATCATGGAATCATAAGAAATTTAAGGTTGTTTAATTTCTTGGTGTTTTACAAAAACAGAACTGATGCTGCAACTGTACTGATGTTTTTTTCACATTATATTTCCAATTGTTACCAGGAGGGTCCTGGGACAATCACAACAATGATCCAGGTAACCCCATACTCTTTTAGTCCTTCTAGAATGTGTTTATATGTCGAACTTTTTTGTTGCATTAGGAATAGCTTTGGTTAACCTACGGCTAAATTAAAGTGTGCGCTGATATTTCTCACCAAGCACATGGAGCAAGAATGATATTGACCCTTTCTTCTTCATAATTTTATATTTTGAGCAGAAAGAGGTCATGAAAAAAGCAGCTCTGGAAGGGTACTCGATAAGTAACTTTTTATAGAAGGTGAAAATCTGTTTATTGTAAAAATTTCTGGAGCTTCTGGCAAAGAACCAAATTCCTCCATGCTTTTTGTCCATTGTTGATGAAGGGACATGTTTTCACCATCCCTAGTATGTTTTCCATTTGCCCCAAATATCTGGAAAAATTTCCATGATCATAAAACCTCTCTCATGTTATACACCAAAGATGGTGTGAATTGGACTCATGGATTTTGTATATAAATTTTAATCTTTTAATGATTTGTTTTCAGAAATAAAAAGGAAGCTTGCTAGTTGCCATAAATATCACACTTCATATTTCTCCAAGAAAAAACAAACAAGTTCCACCAAAAAGTATCTGTTATACTATTTGAAAGCTTGTGTTCTTGTTATCTTAAAACTCCATGCCCCATAAGATGATAACTTCAGACCTCATTATTTTCTCTTGGCTGACCCATTTCCTTGTCATGTACAATTTTTATTATTATTAATATAGTAAATAGAGTAATGCTATCGTAATTTATTTTATAAAATGACGTAGCAAAATATTATTATTGATCTAAATATTAATATAAACTAATACGAATAACTAAACCTTAAAATGGATAATTGAAACTCAATACAGGCTTATTGTAAATAAGTTGATAACTGTAGTATTATTGTTGAAAGAGATAAGCTAATAATAATAGTAGTAATAAATAGGAGCGAGAGAAGTTTTGCAAAAGAATTGTTGTATTTTCAGGTAGTCGAGTTTGTGGAAGGAGTTGGGTCTTGGTGCCCCCCAAAATGGTGGATGCCCAGCTTAGCTTTTACTGAAAAAAAATAAAAGAAAAAAAAGAAAAAAAGCAGCTAAAACCAGGACAAATCAGAAAGCTGAGCTAGGCCTAGAGAAGTTTAGGAGAGGATTATGGCCTAGACTAATTCTAGGGTTGCGCTTCATCACTGGGTTTTGGGTTGAATTATTATTATTATTATTATTTTCTCTTTGCATATTCAACTTTTTTCTTTGTTTCCTTATATGGGATTTTGTTAAAAATAATACATACTAATGAGGGTCTTGTTGATTTGGAGGAGCACTATACACCATGAAAAACACTAGTTTGTGCGAGTGATTTTCCTTAATATTTTCTTTTACTAGGTGTCCAAGTCTCTTTCCTAATTTGGGCTATTATTATTATTAAATTAAGGGTATCCACCCCTTTTTCTTTTGGTTACATGTTGTGCAAAGTGTGAAGAAGCTCATGCTTGGCTCCCTCAAAAACCAGATTATAAGGTTCACCTGAGGAATATATGTGGAAAGTACATTTTGAAAAACTAAAATACTTGAAATTTTAATTCTATTTGAATTTTTTTTTAAATGGAAAATTTGATTTTTTTTCCCTTTGTAAAAAATAAATATAAATAATAAAATCTCTTTCACATTGGTATACAATTATTTTGCTTTGTCAGCAACTTAGCATTAGATCAAACAAGGTGAAATGATGGTTGTAAATTTTATAACATTATGTCCATCTTTTAGTTTATACTTTTACACTTGTTTGAAATGTGAAAAACACATCCCTTTATTGGAAGTACAAAATAAGGGATAGTAAAATATAGAATTTGGGTATTTTTACTCGACTTTTTAACTATAAATAAAAGAATAAACACTGGTGATAGAGTACCACAAGAATTTTTATGTCATGTATCAATTTAATTGGCTATCTAGAAAAAATTAACTTTTCTATATTAAATTTTTAATATAAAAAATCAATACTTAATTACATAATATCCATTTAATATTTATTATTTCAACATAAATCTCATCACTGAAAGTTTTTTATATAGTACGATTTAACTATTAAAACATAGAATTTTATCGGTAAAGATTGTGTGAGAATTTTATTGAAGGACTTTTTATTTAGTTTTTATATGACAACCCACATCATTTTAAATTATGACATATTATTGAAGTATTTTTTTTATTTTTTATTTTAAAAATTAAATCTAAACTTTTTAGTGGTTAGTTGGATTTTTTTTAGGTTTTTTTTTTTACTGGTAGCAGACAAAATTGATTAAATATTATTACACATTAAAACTATAAAATAAAGTCAACAGATGTGAAGAGAAATATTATTTATAATATTATAAATATAATATAAAAAAGCGAAAATCCAATTCCATTGGAATTAAATTGTAGGTTTGTTACAGTGGGACAGTGCGAACTAAAGATAACAACTAACAAGTACTGCCACTATAAATATGATACAAATCCCCAATCCAAGTTCCAACCAATACCAAACCACAACCAACGGTGTTGATAAGCATCAAGCCAAAAAGCTTCACCATTCTCTTCTCCAGCGTCAGATTTCTCTCTCTCTCTAAAAACAATTCTCAAGTTTCCAAGTTCCAACCAATCCCCTCTCTCTCTAGCGCGCGCCAAATACAAAACCACCTTGCCACTTTCTCTGTCTATTTTCTTGGTTTCCAAACAGGTACGCTCGCACAGTCTCTCCTATTTGAAAATTTTCTTATTTCTCTGCGTCGAACTCCATCAATGGCGGATTGCTAATTTTTTAGTATTTTTATTTTTCTTCTTGTTTTTTCTGCTCATGTTTCATGTATGGATTTTGCTGTGTTCGAATTTCGTTCATGTGTGGTGTTTGTTTTGTGTGTGTGAAAGATTTGAAATCTAGGGTTTCCGGTGTAGAGATCATGGCCGAGGCACCGACGAGTCCAGCCGGAGGGAGCCACGAGAGCGGAGGCGAGCAGAGTCCACCGGCTGGTGGTGGTGTGCGAGAGCAGGACCGGTACCTACCGATCGCAAACATTAGCCGCATCATGAAAAAGGCTTTGCCTGCCAACGGCAAGATTGCTAAGGACGCCAAAGACACCGTCCAGGAATGCGTATCCGAATTCATCAGCTTCATCACCAGCGAGTACTATACGTTTTCTCTTTTTTTATCCGTACTGTTTTCTGAAATGTGGTTTTGGTGTTTTGCTGTGTAGAGAGTGTGAGTAGGGGCTCTTTTTTTTCTTTTTCCTTTTCGTTTTTAAGTAAATTTGATTTGGAGGTTTTGGTGTTTAGGGCCAGCGATAAGTGCCAGAAGGAAAAGAGGAAGACTATAAATGGTGATGATTTGTTGTGGGCGATGGCGACATTAGGATTCGAGGACTATATCGAACCGCTAAAGATATACCTGGCTAGGTACAGAGAGGTAATTACTAATCTCTTATACTTCGCCTGAGCTCTAGTTTTATGCTTGGTTGTGTTCAGTTTGAAGGGTAATTTGAGAGGTGGATTTATGTTAATTCAGTAAACGTACAAATGAAATTTCTGCCTCTAATATGTTCCTGACTTTCACGTTAAATGAAATTAAATAACCCCAGACAAATAACAGATCAGACTAAATTTCTGGGACATTTTATCCTTTTAGAATCTGAAACCTAAACAAAGTGCTTTGATTTCTTTCATTTTATCTTGAGCGTATCATATTTTCTGTGAGCAAATTAACCTTGTGTATTTTCTTTGTCAATTTATCTAACTATTATTTTCTTCTGTTTTCGGTCTTGATTTTTTCTATTGGTATCAAATGCTGTCACAGTTGGAGGTAACTTAACTCACTTCTTAGATATTTTCAATTTCAAATTAAATTTGATATCCAGCTTCTTATGTTTTCTACTTTGGGAATTAAGCAATACTTTGTTGGCAATCTGAACTTTGACAGGGTGACACCAAAGGATCTGCAAGAAGTGGAGATGGTTCGGTCAAAAGAGAATCTGTTGGAGCTGGGCCTGGTCAAAATTCACAGGTTGTTCAATCCTTCTGCAGAATTCTGCTTTCTTTAGACGTTTAAATACTACCATAATGCTTTTTCATACAATAAACTTAATAGTTAATTTACCATGCTGTTTTCTATTTCTTATTTGTGGTGATATTGCAGTTTGTTCATCAGGGATCATTGAACTACATAAGTTCTCAAGTAACTCTCTCTCTCTCTCTCTCTCTCTCTCATACACATATATAATGATTTCATTGTTTATGGGAAAATAGTAATAACTTATTGGCCTTTAGCAGATTTGGTGAATACCGTAATGGTTTGATATTTAGAATTAAAATGTTCTTAATGGAACAGTTATTTAAGTCTTATTGTTATTCCATATTGATTCTAATCATATACTATTGTTTTCTAGTCCTTAGTACAATGAATTGAAGTATGTTTTAATTCACAAACACCCCATCCCCTCCTCCCCCCCCCC